>VZRX01007139.1:218712-253254 GCA_013398075.1 Notiomystis cincta
TATATATATATATTTACTTTAAGTCCAACTGCATGCTTAAGATTATTAGTCACCACTGAAGAAGGGAAGACTTCTGGCCTCTCTACAAGGAGGAATTAGTAAGCTAACATTTTTCCAGATCCAGAATTTACTTCTGAATTTTCTGAAACCTAAAAATATAACAGACTTGAGACAATCTCTGAGCCTTCCTCCGGTGGATTGTCATGTGGGTCATTTTTTTCATGTTGCACTGGAGTTCTGTTAAAATAACTGGCTTTCACATGAACAAAAAGGTTCTGTTTTTACTCCATAGCTTTAAATGGCTTTTCCTATTTGAGACTGACTCATTGTTAAAGCAGCTGAGTCTACAGCAGTTGGAAACAGCCATCAAGAAACAAAAATGATCCCTTGAATTTCTTTCAAAGATGAAAGTCTTTGCTTGAAAATAAAACCATAAAAGCCTACACCAACCACCTGAACTAATATATATTTGAGAAGGAAAACTCCAAAGTACTGCACATTATTTTTATTCCTGCATTATTTCCCCTCCAAAACACTCAATGCCAGCGAGAGCTATGTGCATGATACTGTGGGGAAGGAGATTTCCATCATGGCCAGACTGTGCCTAAGTGCTCCCTGGTTACTGGTGGCTGAAGAGGTTGCCACTTGCACTGCAGCTCACAGCCCTCAGCCACCACAATTCACAGCCAGCATACGAAAATAAGGTGAACCCTGCCACAGCTGCGGCGTGCCTGTGGTGGGGGATGCTGCCTGCAGCAGTTCACAGGCAAACATATCACTTGCTCTTCTTTCCTTTGGAGGGGTAGCAGAGGGATGGAGCAGACAGTTACGTGTGGTGACCTCTGAAATTGCCCTTGTGTGAATAATTGGAGCTTTTGAGTCAGAGGCTGAAGATACAAAAGGAAGTCTCTTCTCCACAGCCAGTGAGTCACAGTGACATCACTTTCAGTCCTTCAGTGCCAGTGACACCCTATTTGCTGTTTTATTTTAATCCTCGTTTTCTGAAGTCAGGTGATTATGCACCATTTTGGAGACTGGATTTTTTTTGGGGGGATGCTTCCTTAATATATTTGTTTCTAGCTTTCACCTTCGGAAAGGTAAGCTTCAAAATGTTGCATGCATGCTACAAAGGTTCAGCTAGTGCAAGAGAGCTAAAGCAAAGCCATTAGTATTTTATCCTCTCTTAAACTACATGTGAGGTCTGACTCAGGGCTTTTGAAACTTTGATGTTAGTGGTGCTGCTGTAACTGAGCAAGAGATGTATGTCATGCTGCCTCAGGGCAGACCAAACAGGCTCTGGCAGAATTGCCCTTAGAATCAAGGCTGTGTTGGTGGGACACAACCAAGTTTGTGCCTCCTGTGAAGTGGCAGACTTGGGAAATACCTTGAGTTTTTGTGCTAGGGAGTACATCTTGCTATGAAGAACATTTCTATTTTAAGTTGCACTTCTCTGGTGTTGTAACTGATTGTGCCTTCCTTAGGATCCCTCATCACCTCTGAGAAAACCAGGCAGGACATGGGGACCAGACTCACCAATGCTAGTGCACTCCATCGTGTGGTTGTTGGCTTCCAGCCCATCAGGGCACTTTTCAAGGCACTTTCCACTGTATAAGTAAAACCCACTTTTACACTTTGTGCAGAAGTTTCTGGTGAAGCAGGTATCACAGTCAGCTTTACATTCTGAAACGCAAACAGTAAACAGCGTTGTTGCTCTTTGCCATGAACTGCCATGGGCGCTCTCACATATACCAGAATTACATAATTCTAGCAATGTCAGACAATCCTCAAAGGAAGCAAATTATGTTAGGTCTTCTTCCTGGCCAGTACACGTGGTGAGGAGGCCAGCCACAAGTGACCCCGGCATGGGTGAGAATTTAGAAAGGATGGCCTGGTGCTGAACAGCCTTGCACTGCTAATCTTCTTGGAGACCTATGCAAATGGCAGACAGAGCACAGCACATGAGAATAACACTGTGCTGCTTCTGCCCTACACTGGCACTGGTACTAATTAACCCCATGGGGCACAGGTGCTGGGTCAGCTCCACCCTAGCTATCTTTGTTCATCCAGGAGAAAAAAAGAATGCCAGAATTTAGAATCTGCTAGGAGAGTGGTTTTGATCAATTCATCTTTCTTTTTTTTTTTTTTAAATGGTTCCCTGATGTTCAATCAGATGCTCTGTAGTATTTAATGTATTCTCTATATGACTCCCCAAATTGGCATTGCTGATATATTTCCCAGTTCTCAGAAATTTTTAAGAGAAATTCATAAAACCTTATGTATGGCACAGCTCATGTCTGATATGTAAGGCCACACACTGCTAAAAAGTGAGAAAATACTTTACAGTGTCAAGTTACTCTGTAAGACTTTACTCTGGGGTCCATTCATTAAATAACTCTTATTACCAGGTAAAAACTGGGAGAGTTTCTTGGCCGTCGCTCTTATGTTTTTATATCACCTGTGGGATTAAAAACAGTGAATTCAACAACAAAAAGAGGAGTGGGGAGGACATTGCGATCTTTTCCAGTTCATTTATGGTTCAAAAATCCATAGTGGGGTCAAAATGTTGCCTGAGCAGTAAAGAATAGAGTTGGTTTCTCTGTCCCCCAGCCCGGAGACAACATGAATCAGTAAATTCCCCCAGATCAGGCTGAAACCTGGCCAGCTGAAGCTTGGCCAGCTTCTACAGGCATTCAGAGGACTACAAGGAGCGTGAGACAAGCTATAAAGAGACCAGGGCAAACCACATCTCCACAGAATGCCACCTGCCATCTTCTCTCCTTGCCGCAGGGGTCAGGCGGGTAAGGGCCGTGGGTTAGACAGCTCCAGCCACCAAGATTCAGCATTCCTCAGTCCCCACTCTCTCTTCAGAGCTGCTGGCGTTCTCCTGCTGCTGGAGGGTAGTGCCTGGTGCCCATGGGTGCTTCCTCTTCACATGGGGATGTAGAGGAGGAGGAGGAGGAGGCCATCACCTGTGTTCTAGGCAGGTCTTTCATGCAGAGCCAGGATCCCTGAGCTTTAGGCCACTTTGTGGTCTTTGACTTCCTGCTGGGTTAGTATTTACTGCACTACTACAAAGAACTGAACACATAGGGCCACAGCCCATACATCTCCTTGACTGTTGACTTGACTCCTAAGGAGACATGGCATTCAAGAGAGAACAAACAAATCCATGCACTTCCCCTTTGCCCAGCACTTACTTGCACACTTATTAATGTCGGGATACCGTGTCCCATAGTATCCACTTGGACACGAGGAGAGACACACTCCAATCTGTTTCATGCCAATCCTCTCCAGAACAAAAAAGAGCCTGGGCTTACATGACAGGCATCCATTGTAGTCAGAGCATGTAGCACACCCTCCTTGGCAACCCTGGCTCACGTTAGGATGCACTGAGAAGAGAAGAATTAAAAAAAGAACAAACTGTGAGAGAACAATACATTGAACAAGACCATGAAATAATGGTTCCTCTGCACTTGGAAGGGGGGACCATCCAACTCTCCGACAGCTCTTAAAGATTGCTTCATTTTTTCTTGTGTTTCTTATGACCTGACTTGTCATTTCAGAAATTATTTCATCTGCATAAGAATGAGAAGCTCAGCTGACATCTTCACATCTTGCAGAAACAGCCAACAGCAAATGATCTTTGAAATAGATTGTATGGAACAGCAGCATTCTACAGAACATTAATTTTTCTTTTCCCCATTTTCAGGGGCTTTTCTCCCTTTTGTACACTTGGCTCAACAAATAAATTCATGTTCACTTATCCTTGCTTCTCCTAGTTAGATGATTAAAAACTGATCTAGTGTATAATTTCCTTCATTGACTAAATGCCATTTGATTTGAGTTCTGCTGTGCAGGAATATGCCCTTGTAAGATCTGATGATACTTTCCTTTAAAAAAAGACATAGGAGAGCCATCCTTCTCACCCTCCTTCTTTCCCTGGAATGCTCTCTCTGGCATGTTTTTAATCTCTAACAATTACAACCTGATGTTTAGACTTAACTGTGGCATTTACCCTGCTCCAGTCTCAGCATATAGCATAGGTAGGATTATAGTTGCCTTTCAATTGAATTGTTCTAATTCTTCAGACAAGGAAAGTGAAATTTATTACACTCACTGCCTAACTTCTTTAGGGGCTTGGAGATAGCAGGAAGGAGGATGCTGTTGCAGACTGTCTTTTCAGTAGCAGACATTAATCTTTTGTGTGATAACACTGAAGTGGTAAAGAATAAAGTTTTGCATCATCCTGTACTTTAGAAGTTGTTACCTACTTTTAATTCCTTCTTGCTTGCTTTCTTAAATAAATTTAAACTAAAAAAATGATGAAGTATCAAGTAGCTGCAGACCCTGTGTCCCCTCTTTTGTTGGCCTTGTCGTGCATGAAAAAAGTATCATTTTTCTAAGTGCAAGCTTTCATGTCTCAGCCTGAGACACCTGGTTACATTTCATTTATAGAAGAAATATAGTCCTCATTTACATTTGTAACTTGTATTTCTAAATACTATTGGCTTCCTGTTCTGCCTTCTCCTCAGGCCAGTGATAATTTTATAAATATGCACATGCCATGGTGTGATTGCCTATTTTAGTGCTTTGATTTTATTTTGATCTACAGACACTGCTAAATAGCTTGCACACACAGTGAACTTGGTTTTTCAGCTCCTTTCTGCAGAGCCCTTGGAGGCAGATCAGGGGTCCATATGAATCCGTGGCTTACATGTTGAGAGCCACCAGTGCCTGCTGCTCAGGGGAGGGTTGCCTGGCAGGGAAGTTCAGGAACACCTCTGTGCTTTGTTCACTTACACTCTCAGCAGAAAAGACATGCCCCATGAATTGGAAAAGCACTTCTCTGTGCCCTGAGGTTTCAATGGTAAGTCCTGTGACCTGAAGAACCTCAAAAAGAATTCAAGTTCACTCTTCCTCTTTCATTGATAAAATGAGGCATGAAGGTTATTTCTCTCAGGAGGGCTGGACACGTATGAGATGTACAAACTTTGGGCCCTGCTCTGCACAAACAATTTCAGTAAAAATACAAGAACTCAATTCTGTGTGCACACTGAGGCACTCATTTTATAGCACCATCTAGAAGAAAGTGTGCTTACAAGGAAGACACAACATCACTGTGGGAGTAAATGACATTCAGTATAGTGAGAAGTCACAACCCCAATTCAGTTATCATATTTGCTTTCACTAGACTCTTAAAATACTAAGTACTTAATAAATATCACATTTTTTTTCTGAAAAAATTCCAAAAGTACAGAGCTTATTGACTTTGAAATTAACAGACTGGAAAATTTTTTCTTTTTAAAGTTAAGTAAATGAAAATGTCCTTGTCTCTCTCTCCTCTGTCTTGTGGCCCTTGTATGAAACTACTTTAAAAGGCAGACACAGTAATGTGATCTAAGAAGCTGACATTATTTAAAAACTATCTGTGACTTTCCTTCATTAAGTTTGACAGTTGGGTGAAAAAGCAGCTGAAGTACAAAATATTTGTCATCAAAGCTGCTATATAAAATATGGATGATCACTTTTGATGGGAAACATATTATGTGTGAGCACCTGTGACACATCATTATGAATAGATTCTCTTGACAGAGAAAACATTATGTGCAACTGCTCTGAGGTCAAGCTGTGTGTGTGAGCTGAGACAGGCAATACTTTACTATTGAAATATGATAATTCTCTGTAGCTAAGATCCATTGCATGGCCAATTTTCATCTCCCCTTTAACTCCAGAAGTACTAAGTATAAAATAAAATGTACTCCTAGCCATTTTCACAATTTCTGCCTCTCTTCATGCAATTCCAGATACATCTCTTACAAATAACACAGGAAAAAAGGAAAGCCTGTAGTTCCAAATGAGGAATGCTATTTCTAGTGAACAAGGAATAGGATAAAATATGTAAGTCAAGCTCTACTGATTTCATGTCATGTTATAACTAAATACATGAAGCAAAATAAGCTCCAGTTCTTGGAAATTCTTAAAGGAAAATTATCACTGAAAAGTTAGAATTAACATTTTAAATGAAGCATGGATTTTTTCTCTTAAAAACTATTAAAAATATGTGCTTTTTGGATTGTATCCTACTGTGTCTGGCATTTCTTTGAGTCTTGTATCTGTGTAATAAAATAGTTTCTCATTGCACTTGCAATAAGCTCTTATTCTGGCTCAAGCAAGAATCAAAGCAGGGAGGGGCAAGCTGCATGCTCCAGAAACTGGCATTCTTTGAAAGCACTGGGCTTTGTCATTGAACCTGGGAGAAAAAAAATTGTGGAGCAAAACTATTTATGCCTAGAGAATGAGATAGTGTGTTTGAAACGAGGCATCTCCAAGCTGCAGCTGAAGGTCTCGTTCTTGTTACCTCTCAGCCTCCTCTCCCTGTCTGGTTCAGATCTAGATGCTTGCCAGGTCCTTGCAGTGTATGGGCCAGACCTTCCCCTGCTGCAAAGGCTGGGTGGGATTGAAAGGATTCCAGAAGGAAACACAGCAAGCTCAGGCTCTAAATCATGTTTCTGCCACAGGAAGGGACCATATTACTTCTGGGTACAGAGCTGGGCCTTGCTCTTCCTCTCTCATTGCAGCAAACTGTTAGTACCTGCAGATCTCAAGTGCTTCAGCAACTGCACATAACCTCAAGGAAGCAACCCAAAGTTCTACCTTTTGTTTTTCCCTGTATCAGACACTGAGCTTGGAGTTTAAGTGATGTGCCACGAGAAGCTGGAAACGTAAACTGCATCTGGTGAAATCCAGTCATGGTACACCTTACAAACGTAAGCATTGCTTCAAATTTCTATACTAGGTCAACAGAAATGGGTAAGTAATGTATATCCACTTTAAGGAATGCTTTGAAGTAAAAAAGCAGGTGAAAAAGCGTTTGGAGAGCACAGACCACTCCTGTTAGCCACAAATTATAGAGATGTGGTAAGAGGGACGAAGAGAGGTTCAGTGCCTTGGCAGAGGGTTGGGCACTGGGACCTTGTGGGTTAGACACTGGCTGCAGAACCAGGAGGTATGGACATTGCAAATATATCCAGGAAATGGTCTTGCTAAACACACTTGCTTGAAACCACTTGGTCTTAGGTGCAACCTGCTCCATTACAAAGACAAAAATAATGAAATATAAAAAATTCTGAACCATGTTCAGACCTGACTCAACAAGGATGAAATATTCTATGCATGACCCTACCAACCACTGAGTGCTCTGCCCTCTTGTATCCAAAGACTTTTTGAACACAACCATGAAATCATAGACTTTCAGGGGTGGAAAATGAAGCATAGCAGTGGACAAAACAAATGGTGGGAGCACAGAGACTCGCAGACAAGTTCTTTCTCAGATCTTACACAAACATCAGCCAGAAGTGGTACAAACTACTCATTTACAGATTCATGACTGGCTATAGGTCCAAAATCTATCCCTTCCTTTTTATTTTTGTGAAACCTAAATATTGGAGATTAGAGAAGACCCTAAATGAATATTGAACTATTCTCGTCTTCTGTCTGGCTTTAAGCCATTTTTCCCCAAAGGCCTATTTTTGTGCAAGCCTTTTGTCCAGATATTAGTTTTAACTCTTATTAGCAAAGGAAATCTCAGAATATTTTCCAAAGCCCTACTCTGGAAAAAATGAGTCGTGGTCTCTGTTAAAAATAGAAAGTTAAGGATAAGAAGCTGAGTTTGAATCTGAACTTTTGTGGACGAGAAGCTAGATTTTGACCATATGCAGCAAATAAATTCTAAACCTTTGCAATGACATTTTTCAATAATTTTTACTCCATATATAGATTAAAATTGATGTGATAAAAACCCATGCACATAAGAAAATGCAAGAGAAATCCAGCTGGACATACTTTGTGGCAGCCAGGGAAAAGCACAGGGTAGAAGAATATTCTTCGCCCATTTGCCACAGCTGAGGTGCACTGTCTCATTACCACTCTCCAACAAGAAGATGTTGGATTTAGAGGTTTGCTCTTGAAATGGATGTGCTAGGCAAATGAAATCCATCCCTGCTGCTGCTCCTGGTTTCTCAGGCTTGCGCATTCTCACAGGAAATATTTTCACAGCAGAGCTGCTCTGGAATTCGGCCTTCCCAGCTGGGCTGCCCCTTGCCGCATGAGCCAGACCCCACCTCAGCTTTTACCCCCACGCAGCACCCAACGGACACCAGCCCTTGTGGTGGCAAAAGGGGATTTGGGATACGAAATCCCATGGGTTCCCATGTCATTCAGCTGCTCTGTGCGCTCACTCGCGTTCCTTTCTCTTTCCCTCGCCTAGTGAGAGGCAGCTGCCTGTGGTGGTGGCCTGAAAACAATACTTTATGTAAAGCAGAGCTACTCTCAATCATACAGACCATCCTTTAGGCAAATGCAAACAGCATTTGGCAGTCAGCTCTTCTAATGAGAAAGTCATTAAGGAATTCAGTTTGCAAACCACAGCGTATTTCCTCAGACTCTTTCTTGGACAGTGTTTCTTCGTGCGGAAATACGTTGGAGGGGCGAAAATGCTGAACTGTGGTGTAGGCAATGCAGAGCAAGGACAAAGCCCATAGTGGTGGGACAGACCCCAGAGAGCCAGAGTGCATGGGTTTGATAGATTTGTATTATCTGAATAGACTGCCAGCCTGGGCCACATTGAAACCTGGGTTCAGTCTTGCAGGCTAAGCTCTGCTTGATCACTGGGCCCTAAATCACCTGCAGGGAGGCCAGGGACTGGATTTGCTGTGATGGGGGAGCAGCTGGGGAAGATAAACCTGTGCATGGCAATTACTGCATTGGGTTGGCAATAAGTTTTCTGGGATGCAACTGAATCAGTGGTGATAGCTGAGGAATGTGGATTCTCTGATCAGCCTCCTCTGGGTCTACAGAAATCTGAGGCACCCGCAAAAGAGGCAAAGAGAAAAAATTGGTCTAAAAGTCAACTGTTAAAGGCTTGATGTCTTCTGCTTCTCTTTGTGATTTGTTCTCCACAAATATTTCAGGATTTCATTCTAAGAGGGTGTTAACTCCTCTGGAGATTTGCCTGACTTCTATTTTACCTTAGAGTATTCCTGCCTTCTGATACAAAACATATAGCAAAGAGGATTCCTGAGTGTCTTCCTATGTTTTGAAGGAAAAAGAGCCTATATGAACCAAAAATATTTTCCCCAAACATCTGCCTGGCTTGACAATATTTTTCTCTTCAAGAGGCACTTCACACCTGAGGAAAAAGAAACCAACCTATTTTATTCACCAAATGTCAACAGTTCTGAAAAGCAACAGAAATATGAGTATGGGACTGTTCCACAGTCTCGGGGAGTATCAGTAACTGTTTTGTAGTGGTGTCTACGAGCAAGGAGGCCCTTGGCCCAAATGGCCAAGACCTCACTGGGGATTGCCTCATCATCATTAAACACATGTCTGGCAGAGTGATCCTGAAAATTAAGTATATTGGCAGTCAGAACACATTTCCCCTGCATTCTGTTAGAAAGAGCATCAACAGGCTGAAAAATCTCACCAGGGGTGCAGAGTTTTATGCAGTCTCCTAGCATCTTCAGCACAACAGAAATCAGCCACAGCAACCACAAATGGCTCCTTGTCATTCCAGAGAGTTTTGTAAATAAACTGAAAAATTCTTTTCATGGAGAGAGAAGGGAAATTGACTTTTTTTTCCACATACTATGGAGCACCACTAACATTCAAGGATCCAGGAAGTTTAACCAGCATAGGAACCAAAGAGGATTCCTGAGAAAATTGTCTTAAACACCCTGATAGTGATGGTGAAGGTAGGACCAGGTCATGCCATACCTTCTCACATCAAGCTCTAAATTCTATAAGAAACTAGAGATATTACTTTCAGAGTCAGCCATAGCTGTTTCCAAATACCCAGCCTTCAAGACTTTACATTATGGATTTTTTCTAAAATGTAAACTCAATTACATAATGTCCCTCTTATTGTCTAGATAAAATGAGCTGTTATAGAAGGGTAAGTATGTGATCTATTAAAAGTAGTAACGTAGTAATTATAGTAATCTAATAATTGTATAACCAGCTGTGTTATGACAGTTGTCAGATTCAGCTACTTGCAAATAAAGCATCTGTGCTCAGATAAAAAAGGAGTTGTGACTTTTGGAAAGAGGTTATATTTGATGCACATATAGACAGTATTTTAATACTCTAATCCTGCAAGTTGCTGTCATGATGATTCTCAGCTGATTTTATACTGTTTGTATGGACACAGAACTCTAAAAACAAAGTTGTCAACATTGCTGTGACTCCCTTGACTCTCCAATTTCTTCCCTAACAAGAGATGCATGCTTCTACTGAGTAAAGAAGCAAAAATGTATAGTGTACAGGTTCATTCTTTGAAATGTGTGGTCTTTCTGCTTGATGGTAGTGTTCCATCTCCCACTTTTGTGTTTCTTACAAAGGTCATGAATGCTTAGGGTGTCCTGGAGGCAGCAGAGCCTGTACCCCCCACATCCCACTTGCTTCTCCTGTTTGGTTCTCCCAGCATACTGGAGACTTTTATTGTCGTGCATTACACAGATGCTCGTGTATTTCCAATCTGTATAAGGATCACTCAGCTCATACTGTCAACATTACACAACTACAGTAGCATTTGCGAGTTTCTCATTTCCCACAGGGTCTTTTGAGACCAGAGTTTTTCTCTCAAAGTTTTGTTTCAGAAACCACAGAAAGAACAGCAGGATGTAACAGATTTTACTTTCCATGCTGGGGACTAGGGAGAAGGGTTTAGACAGCAAAAGCCTGTAATCCTATGTTGAAACTATGATTTTCTACTACCATGTTTACAGCGTTAAAAAATTAATAAGCCAGACAGCAAGCCAGCCCACTGCCTTGGCGGTGCTCAGATGTGCCTTTGGTCAATTACTTAATATTCTCTCAATTTAATGTATTTTCCTAAGTGGAACTGATCAAAAGTTTGTACTGAATGAAATTATTTCTTTCTGTGTAACGATTAAATTCATACCATACTGAAGCTAACTGGAAGCCCCAAGTGCGTTGCTTGCAGTAGAACTGTTCTGGACTGATGCCTGCAAAACATTGAAATGGAACCTGTCTCTTTAAATTCAAGACTCACACCAAGATTTCAAGTCACAGTATAGGTTCTAAGGAGTATCACAGTGCTGGAAAATCTCTAAAAATTGTGTTCTACGATTTGTAACAAGAAAAAACTCTGATGTCCAATTTTCATAAAGGAAAAAGCTAATTTCTCCAGGCTGACCAGACCATCCATCTGCCAGTGACACAAAATATTGTCCAAAATTCCAAATTGAAATGAATTATTAAAATACTAGATCTAGTGACTGCTTCTCTGCTGCAGTGCTATGCAGTGATGCATGTGCTATCAACACTCAGCAAATGATGATCCAACTCTTTTCACCTTTCCATGTCACTGGGACTCATGCTAGTCTAAAAGAGGAAGAAGTCAAAGTTTTTGAGTGCAAAACATGAACAGTATGATGTGAAATCAAACTCAACTCTAGTGGAAAATAGAAAAGAGACATCATCACCAGTCAGCTTGGACTCACTGATGAAAGTCCTGGGCCACTAAAGTCAGTGGTAAAACTCCTGTGAAGAAAATAGGGTGAGGATGTCACTGATTAGTTAAGCAACATTAGTGTAGTCCATAGTTTGGAGCACAGTTACCCAGCTTTTAGAGGGCACTATGACTGGATGGCCTGTTTAGACTGGGGTTAAGTAATAGGATGGGTGAGATTTAAGTAGGCATCCGAACCTGACTCAGTTCAACAGCTCTGTGGGCCTGGATTTTCTAGAGAAGTAGCTATGAATGGCACGTAGTTAGGGCTTGCTTCATCACCCTTTCTGTGTGCTGCCCTCCCTTTGAAGTCTGAGCCCTTCCCTCCCAGCCAGCTTCACTGCCGCACACACTGACCCACATGAAAGAAATTTGGTGCTCACACCGAGCATCATTCACTTCCCTGAAGCCGTAATGCATCTGACATCACTGCAGTGACACACAGCAGGCAGTTTACTGGTGAGCTACAGCTGTGCAGCAAAGTATTTCAGCTGAATTATTGGGGTGCTGGTGATGAAATCAAGGCTATCATCCATTTTGTGCTACAGCAGAGAAACGGTTCGTTTTCTTCGTGGTGGTACACCACCACTTCCCTGAGGATTTGCCCACCAATCAGCTCAGTTGATTGGAAGAGAAAAAGAGTTAAAATTAATTAAAACCTCTGTTTGGGTTTTTTTCCTGTTTGGTTTTTTTTTTTTTTTTCTAATTAATGTAACATCTGTAATAGTATGTTTGCTATCCCAAAACCAATTGACAGTATAACGCTGACACATCAAACTTTCCAGATAGTTAAATTAATTGAAATCTTATGTACAGGCTGTGTTTGGAAAGAGAAGCTGCAGATGGCACAGGGCTGTAGGTGAATATGCAACCAGTGGCTGCACAGACCAAATGCCCTGTTGTCCCTTTGCTGCCACCTCCAGAGTAGAAACCCCCCCTGCAGCTGCTGGGTCAGTGCAGGATGGAGCCGGATGCCTCGTACACACCCAAATTCTTCCTGGTAAGGGGAGCCCCATGGCCACCACCTCCCTTGCAACCTAAGCTAAAAGCTGCCAGCTGCTCCAGCCTCTTGAGGATGCCCTGGAGAGGATGTGCAGCAACCAAGAAATCAGTTTAACTGATTAAAGCTCTTTATGAATGTTTTGCTCTGCTGCAGTGTCTGCCCATAAGGATCACATCTATAGAGGATGAGAGGAATGCTGTTGTACAAAGATTTTCGAAAGTGGGATTTATTAAAAATTGCCATACAATGCAAAAAATTTAAGCATTCCACAAGAACAAAAAAAAATCTGATTCACCTTGTTTGGAATACTCGCTTTCAGTTATTTTAAAAGAAATTTTTACCAAATTTTGTCAAAATATTTGACAAAACATTTCTACTTTGAAAGAGTGTCATATTCTAATGGAATTTTATTCCCTTAATAATTGTCTGAGTGGCTTTCATTTAAAATAGCAATAGCAATATGGTAAAGGTGATAAGGAATTATGAGATATATAATTTCAATTTAAAAGAGAAAGAAAATTTTATGGTAAAAAAAATTAACTGAGGCCACCTATTGACAATATTAGGTAAAGAAAAACAAAACTCCATAGCCCAATAATTATATATAAAATCAAGAGTTAAATATCTAGGAAATTTTGGGTTAGTGTTATGAGTCTTATTAAACATTTTATAGTAAGAACTGCAAAGTCAATGGTTTTGAAACCATTTTAATGTTTCTGTACAACAGCAAAAAAATACCAAAAAAAGTCTAATTTGTCTTTAAAATTTGTCTTTAGCCTAAAGTGAAAAAAAAACCCCTCACATTTGGAAAGATTAATGGGCAAACTATGAGCTATAAATTTTAAGGATGACTTTTTTATTTGTCTAGTACATTATTTAATATTGCTGATGCACATCCTAAGTGACATCTGACACCTTTTATGTACAATTGAAGAAATGGTCGTAAAAGTATACTTTTGTTGAAGTATTTCACTGGTAACATTGGTAGGGGTCACATCATTTAGGCTGGATCAGAGCAGCAACCTGAAGCTGCATGTTTAACCCTGCTCTGCACATTCAAGTACAAATTTGTGAGACAGATCTTCCTATCCAACTTCTTGCACAAGAAAATGATACATTTTCTGTTTCTTGGCCTAAGAGAGCTGCTTTTTCAGGTGCTGGATGCCTTAGCCAGCTTGCAAAATATCCTTAGCACTTTGCAGCACACTCTGTTGAAGAATATCTTTCTAATAACTCCAATAATGAGGAAGAGAGGCCTGTTCAGTTCTGGTTTGTCACGCTGTAACTTTATTAAGCTGATGCAGAATGAATGATAGAAATAGAATCTGTTACTGCAAATAGAACTGTCTAATATAAATTATACCAACAATTAGCTAGGCTTCAGTGAAAACCAAACATCCCCTAGATATTAGAAAAACATGAAATCACAGCAGTTATTTTTAAAGCATCCAACATGATGAATATTTGGCAGCTCAGCTGGTGGCTACTGGCTTGCCACCCCGTTGGGCTGCCATGAGACAGGGTTCGGATGTGAGGTGACCGCAACAACACCACCCAAAATGCCAGGCTGCTGCCAAAAAATTGTGCTAAAAAACGTCACAAGCAGATGACAAACTGGAAAAAGTGGAAGGGAAGACAGAACTGTGCCCTAGAATGAAAGCATCCTCCTTAACTGGCTCCTTGACCTCCTGGACTTGCATGAAGCAAGCAAAGCCATTTGTCTCACAGAGGTAGCAAACTGCTGCCCCAAGTACCCAACGAGTGGATGCTCCTGGTGACAGCAATCAAAATCATACAAGAAGGGATCCAGTCCTGGGGTAGAATGATGGACCCTCTTATCAACTTGTAATGTCCACCAGAGCTCTGTATAATGTTAGAAATCACAAAAAATTATTGTGATGGTGTCAATTCCCCACCTCCAAAGCAAAAATATACACAGTCCAGCACACAGAAAAAGGAATTATGTGGAGGAATACAAAAGGTATAAGTTAACTTTCAACATCTAGATACTTTGTCCTTCCCTAACAATACCACTGAATTATGTGCCTTTGAAGAAAGTTAGGGGTTCTTGGGTTTGAAGGTTGATAAAGTTGGCTGGTAATGGTCCCTTTCTAAGCATTGAAAAGTACTAGAATCTACATTTTCAAACCTAAGGACTCCAGTGAGACAACTAATCTGCTTAATTTCTATGTATATATCTTCCTTTTCAGAATGGCTGCAGAAGGTGCAGGTGGTTGGAGGTCTGAAAATGCAGCTATTTGTTCAGGAGCCAAATCAAAGAATTGCTACTTCACTTCTAGAGCCAAACTTAGAAGTTTTGGCTTTGTCATCTTTGAGCTTCAATATTTTTAATCTGCAAAGGAGAAGCGATACCTATATTTTAGGATTATGAGGTGTTTAATTCATGGATACTTACAATATATCCTCAGCTTTGGCTGAAATTTCTGGCTTCTTTGCACACACAAGCCTTCATGAGAGAGTCTGTTCCTGGCATCACATTAAACCTTGCTTTATAGAGGGTTCTCTTATGTACATCAGATTGTTATGGGCACAACTATTGAGTCATGGGTGCAAGTGTGGTAACAATTTATTGTAGTTATTCACACAACATTTCCATGCACAGATTTCAAAGGCAGACTGAAACAAGTTGAGAAGCCAGTTCTTTTAACTTTCTGATTTCTGCTCTGTGACTGAAGAGATTAGATTATTGGAAAACATGCTATTAGCACTGGCTTGCAGCCAAAGGGTCTGCTATGGATTCTGCAAGGGGTGCTGTACTCACTGTAAATTAAGGAAAAGAGCTGGGTAAGTTACTCCAGCGAGGAATGTTCCCTTTGGGAATTGTCCACAGCAAACGAGAGCTGTGGTTGGTGAGCAAAGAGCAACAGGGAGAAGAAAAATAACAAAAAAGGTCAGAAATTTCAGGGAAATAATAGGCTCTTTTTCTCCTCTACACTGAGCACTAAGTTAACAAGCTTTAATGTTTCTTGATCCCTTTTATGCTACTTTCTGCCTACCCAGACCAAATTGGAACAAACCCCTCATACAATTACCATGTAAGCCCATGATTAAATTCCTCCCCATTTGAAAAAGCACATCAGCGTATGGTTACCTACACACATATGTTGCAGACCCTTTGACTTCAATTAGACTTAAATACCTGATTAAAATTACTCATTCTTGAATGGAGGCTCTTGTGCTTGGAGCAGACACTTATCTTCCTGAAGCAGGCAAAAGCCTAACTGCTAACATACAAACTTTGAAAATAATGCCTGGAACTTCTCAGTCATTGACTAATTCAAAGTTTAAACATTACTATTTTTTAGCTTCTCAATAGTTTTAGGTAATTTTGTATTGGGGAAAACAAAATATCAGATATTTTCAACGTTATGACCATGTTTTCATGGTGTGCCAGAGAACAAAACCATTATTCTTTTCTCCTTATTTTTAGAAGACTGGAAAAAATTCTCTTCCCTAATGCTGCAGAGAAAAGCATAGCTATGTGAATTCAAAAGACTTATGAAAGGCTTCTAGCACTACTTTATTAACTTTTTAAAATTAATGTTCATCCATTTTAAGTCACTGCCATTATATTTGGGAGTAAGATTCCTACAGTGCTTGGAGTCAGCAGCCCTGTTCCTTTGTGTCTCAGTGACACACTTAACAAAGATGATAATTTCAGTGCTTTTTTAATATAAAGGTGATTACTAAATAGTTTTTAAAGGGGCTACTAGACTATATCCTCGCAGGAAGGCAAACAGATTGCTTTGATTTCAGTAAGAGTCAAACCAGTGTCCTATAAAAGGAGAGACTCAAAGCCTGCTCATTAATCTCTAAAGTATCTTTTTCAGCTTAAATCTGCTCTTTGCCGTGTAATACTTTCCATACCAACATCATATGTAACACTCCATATGGAAAAAAGCCAGTACCACAAAGGTGTTCCCACAGAAAATTAGAAAGAGGTGTTCAAAAGCAAGCTAAATAAAAAGGAGGCCAGATGATCAGGGAAAACATTTACAAAGTTTATCACGTACATGGGAAAAAGAGAATAAGTATAATTATTGTGAGCTATTGTGATTTCAACCATCCTTGAAATCCCTGAGAAAATTATATAATCACATAGCAACAGCAGCAGTAAGACTCCAAATATACATGCAGTTCTGTAGGACTTTTCACCCTGTGGTCCTCAAAGGACTTTATATCAATCAAATGATATATATATATATCAATCAAAAGCTCCCTGATGTAAGTAAATGCTTTAGGGGCTGTATTACCTTTAACAACACATGTTTGGAGAAGGATTGGAAGTGCACTGCCTGTCTGATGGCTGCTGTAACCAGCCTGAACTGAGACATTTGGGGAACCTCTCAGGTTGAAGCTGTGACTCTTACCAGCAACTCCAGCTTGGTTGCTACTGGTGTTATTTTCCTTTGTACTGCAAGGAGGAGGCACAGCCATCCTCAAGCCCATGCCAAAACAATGGCTCAGTACCAGGCACTAAGAAGGGACACTGCATCACCTCACTGCTACTTTTCCTCCTATGAAGATCTCTCAGCTTTGAAGTGTCTTGTTGCTTCATCATGCTTGAGAGCTGCTGGTGGCAGACAGGGCACAGCAAAGAGGGAAATGGGGATGTCCTCATGTCTTCACTTCCAGCAGGAGCACAGGTTCTAATTCTCCCATGACAACTTTGTAAGCAAAGAACAGGTATGTGAACTTCACTGGCATAGAACAGGGCTGGATATGCTGAGCATATCAGTCAAGCCTGTTCTTAGAGATAAAAAAGCATAGTAAAATCTGCAACTAGCTCAGGGGACTGTTTTATCCAAAACCAGCCTTGTCTGAGGCACACTTCACAACAGCAGTTCTCTCCATAGGCAGTAAAAAAACACAAAGGCAGTCTGTAACAAAGCAGTGCCCCTAAAATATCTATGCTATAATGATATCTGCTACTGGAAGTAAAGATATAACCAATCAATGGTTGGAAATAGGTATCAGTGAGATTGGACTGCATTAATTAAGATAAAATTCAGAAAGCCTTGGTAGATAAAATCATTGCAGCAGTCTCAGGGAGGCAGTATAATCTCAGTCACATGTATGTTTCAAATCAGAGGTGAGATATCTTTTTAAAAGCATGCTGTAGCTTAACCATAAATTACTGTGCCTGGGAAAGGAACCTTTGAGTGGATCCAACAGTTTATGCTGTGCACCTTCAGACACCCCTTGCTGCTGTATCTCTGTCTAGGGGCTCATGCTGGCAAGCTAGCCTTTTGTTAGCATTTTGCCTTAAGATAGTAGCAGCAATGTTACTCACAGTGGGTTGTGATATGCTTATCAATCTAATTCTAAGAATTAAAAAAAAAAGAGAGAATGTAATAATTGTGGATAAAAGCAAATTAAAGTGCTATATTTCTAATATAAGGTGATGATCCAATATTTTCTCTATTTGAGAACTACTTCTTTCACAGGAGATTTCATAAAATAAATAAACTTTAATTTCTGTATAACAAACTCAACATTGTTGCCTTATGAAGGAAGTTGGATTTTTAAGTCTAGTCAGGTTACTATGTAGCATATCTGCTGAACGAGGCATCAGTGTAAGCAAAGAAATTATTGGAGACTTGTTGATTTTACCATTATATATTTGTGCAGGCTGGAGAATGGGAGAATATCAAAGAAGTACCCTTTTGATTTTCTCTTGTTGTGTCTTAGTCACTTGTCTAATCCAGTTTCACATAAATATGAAATTACTGACAAAACAAAAGAAAATAAACAGCTTTCCATTTTTAAAAGCCTATTCACGTATCTAAATTTCTTCAACTGTATCCTCTCTTCTTCAGTTTGTTTATTCTTTATATCAAAGAAAACTTTAAAAAAAGCACTAGTAAGTTAGTATTTTAAAGAGGATGTGAAGATGGAATGTTGTTTTACAATAAAAAGGAGTGAAATAATGCAATACTCCTCATCTTTCAAAAACCTGAAGGAAAAACCAGCCAAGTTGTTCACTGCTACTGTCTTTTATGATCTATGGCATATATTCCACTTTCTTTCTTCAAATTAGCATGATGCAGGAGTGCTAATGTTGCTGTCCTATACAGAACTTAGAAACACTATTACCCTAAACAGCATATTCCCTTACCTTTATAATTATAGTCTCTCTTTTTATACTTTTCTTTCATCCCCATTACACTGTGACTGCTGCTCTGAAGGTGTAACCTGTCCTCACTGAGAAGGATCCCCATTCCCACTGTCCCCAGTGTGCATTCACATTTTGGTTAAATGGTTGTAATGTATTTATATTTTCAACCAGCAGTTTCACACTCAAATTGCACATGCTTAGGCTGTAACTTACCATGGAACAACAAATTTTGAGAAAGAATTGTTTTCATTGTGGCCATTAAGTTTTAGAATAGGTGGTAATGGCCTACAGAATCAGAAACTTGAGACATAATTATACCCCAGCAATCCTCCTAAAATGATGCATAGTTAAAATATCTGCTGCCCTTGAACATTCAAGCATGGCTCCAGAGTAGGAATTAAGAGCTCTGGAGCTCTCAATTATTTGTTTCCCCTTGTAGGTAGTGCAGATTTGATCATCTGTGGCTGAGCCAGCTGTCCAGGCTCCTCAAGAGACATCTGTCTTGTCAGGTTTAATTCTTCTGTGGATGGAGAGGGGGAGATCCTCTGGGCTTGGGGACAGCAGACTTGGTAGTTGTTGGAGGCAAATAGACTCTTGTAGGGCTCAGTCCATCTGAACTATTTTTAACCTCTGCATTGGGATGAGGAGGCTCAGGATTTGCCATTTAATGTCCAATGGCTAGCTCAGCTGTTGATGTTCATACTTTCAATATCTGCCCTCAAGGGATGTGGTCAAATTATTTACTAGAGCCAAATGTCACTGTCCTCTAAAAATTGACAGATCTCTGCCAAATTATCCAGTGGAAGATCCTTGAGATTCATTGAGATAAAGAGGTCTGATCACCCAGATTTTTACAAGATTTGCAAGTTAAGTGGTCTGTGTCTCTTAAAATTAGATCAGGGCTGTTGGCTAGTCTTAGAAGAGAACTTATCTACCTCCTCTACAATTTTTGAAAAATTAGGAAAATTACCTCTTGTAAAAAGAAGATTAATATGAAAAATGAACTGATATTTGTACAGGTTTTGAAAAGTCTGGTGCATTCTTGCTGCTGCTTCTTGCTTTTATTATTTTAAGGTAAATACAGTCATTTAAGGGAGTTTGTGCCAAACAACTTCAGGTGGTCTCAGCTACCCAAGCACACTACCTTACTAATGTTCCTCTTTCTGGAAGAGACCACTGAGTCTGCCCCTCTACAGCTGTTCTAGAGCATGAGTATCTCTTCTGCTTGGCCCTCTGAAGTTCCTCTACATGCACACATGGAAGTAACAGAAGGAGATAAATTGCCTTACATCCTACCTTCTTTCCTGCTGTGACACAGAGGCCACCAACTCTGTAAGTCACCATGATCAGAGACAGGAGTAGCCACCAAGTCTGCACATGTCTGCTCAGTAGCCCATACCCAACTCTTTCAATTGTCCAGGTTGCTTTTCCCCAGCTAAGATCTACACTCACTTAGAGAAAATGGTGACTAATTGTGAAGCTGGGTATGACTACGAAACTGAGTTGAAAGCACAGATTGATGTCTAGAATAACCTGAACACTATCCAGACATTTTATTTAAGGTAAGGGGGCAAGAAATGAGAAGGAGACTGCTAGCTTTAAAAATTAGATGTGATGCTAAGAGGTCTGCCTTACATGCATTATTTGTGAGTACCAGACATTTCCACCCTGGGAAAGCACCGTAAGTGGTCTGGATAAGATCCAGGCCTTTTACTTGCAGAATTTAACCTGTTCAAGGTGGACACTAGAGTCAAATGTTGTGATTCAATTTTCACTCTTCCTATTTTGGAAACAGCACACTCTACTCATTGACCATGGACAACAAATAAAGTAATTAAATTTTAAAAATCTCTATCATCAACCTCTGTTATGATAGAAAAGTCTACTGTGGCATGCATAGACATATACCTGCTGTTGACTGTGTTTCCTAGAAGATAATTTATTTTTTAAGCAAAGAAATTGGCTAACATGTAGATGTGTTTATACATCTTCATTCATCTCTGTTGTAAAAGCAGCATTTTTTATTCTCAAAATTATGTCCACTGGAAAAAGACTTCTGCTAGAATTACTTCTTAAGTGTTTCATAATTAGCTCCGGAACAGTGTTAGTGTTCATTCCTTCTCTGCTACTAATATCCTACTGCACAGAGAACATTTAAGGTACTGTATAAACAGGATAATTTTAGAATACAGTAAGAGTCACAAAAATCCACCAGACCAGTGCTTGTCTTTTCCCCTGTAACACATGACAATTCTTGATACATTTTGAGGTGGACGGGGACTTGGTTGTTTGGGTTTGGGGTTTTTTGGGGGGGAGGGGGGGGCAGGGTGGGAGTTACATTTTTGGGGCAAACCAGAGAAAAGCAAAGATGTCTTAACAGGGACTCTGAGTACTCTTGCGGCTTTACATGGATCATTTAAAATACATTGGTCAGGGTAACGCACTCTGCCCGCTGCTGTCTGGAAGATTTGCAAGCATGGTACACACACTACAGAACGCTGTCTCTGTGCTGATATTTGTAATGATAACACACTGATGCTCAAATTACACTCTGTTCTGTTTGCTGCATTCTGTCCTGCCCTTTCTCACAAGCAGCCTAGAGGTAGGACTTTCATATGCATTTGTAAAGCGTCTAGAGCTGCAAACATTAATAAGAGCTATCACTTAGGAGCAGTTACTTACACTTTGTTTAATCTCTAATGGATTCTTCTAAATATTTACAGTAGAACAGTTGTCAGACCAAATGCTGGACATTACTGGCAAATTTCCAGCAGCCAAAAAGGAAAGAGAAAAGAGAGAAGAAAGGGGAAAAGAGAGACGAGAGAAGAGAGAGAAGAGAAGAGAAGAGAAGAGAAGAGAAGAGAAGAGAGAAGGACCTACTTCTTGCATTCTTCTGTGAGGTTTTAATGAGACAAGTTCTGCATTCTGTAGCTTTGTGGCACTGAGAAAGAGTGGTCCAGAGGATCATGCACATCCCAGCATCAAGTTGTGCTTCTCTCATGTAAAACTGCCTCTATTCTTGTTTATCTTGAGGAAAATAATTGTTTGACTCCTTGCTTTGCAGACACTGAAGTAAATAAACTGTATGAAAGGCCAGTGACTGCTACAAGAGGTGGAGGAGCTCCAAATTGTTTGGATGTTCCCTTGGACAATCTCTTGGCTGGTAGATCTGGAACATGCAGTATTTCCCCGTTCTCGTGGCTCCCTGGCACAGGTTGATATAGACTTTAAAATAAATAAAATTAATCCTATGAAGGTGAAAGGAAGCCCTTGGTGGGCCTCACCTCTTCAGCCTCTGAAGTTACCTTGGCTCTGATGAGAACAGGGTGTGTGGTGTGAAGGAGGTATGGAGGAACAAGAGGATGGGCAGCAGTAAGACTCTGTGGCTACTGGGAGGGATCTATGTGCCAGCAGCAGCTGGCTAGAAGATCACCTACCAGGCTGTCCCACTGTGTCCAACAAGTGGGGTCTTGGCTAGGCAGGAGGAGGAGACAGTGGCTGCATTGCTGCTTTACAGCTGGCAGAAGTGCTGGTACATGGGAGGGGGGCCTGAGACACGAGGCACTTGTACGCCTTGCTATCCCCCACTGTGACACAGCAGGTCTGTACTTACACAAAAAGGCACCAAGGATTGTTTTCTTTCTTTGGAAAAATTTCCATTGACTTTAAAATGAGAGCCTTGCATGAATAAGAATCTATGAATTTACCCAGATATGTAAGTTTTCTGTAGCATTTGCTATTGTAAGGGCCTGTCCTTATTTTGAGACGTGTGTGTGTGTCTGTGTGTCTGTGTCTGTGTGCGTGTGTGTGTGTGTATGAATGCATGTGTGAGAGGGAGAGAACTCTCACTGCCTACAACTGTTCTGCCAAGATAAACTTTGGAGCATTTTATAAATTAACTCTGCTCTATGTGTTTATTTTTCTTTTGGAGATTCTAAAAAGAGACTGTTCAACCCATCTTATTAGGGGCAGCACATTTTTTTAAAGAGAAAAATAAGTTCCTACTCTGCACTGGAAAGTATTTGCTATTTTCAGCGAAAAGTATTCTTTCCTTCTGACCTGGCATATTAGATAAGATTTATATTTCTGACCTGACATTAGGTAGTTAAGATTTATTCTTCTATATTAACTCTACTGAGCTTTCAAGCTATTCATTTACAGCATAGGGAATATATTTATGGCAGAAGCAAAGAAAGTTCACTACAAAGTAGTAAAATATGTTATTAGGAGTGTCCCATAGACTGATGAAAATTGTGAGTACCCTTGCAGCTGGCTCCCTTCTGACTCTTTTTTCCTTCTTTGTTATTTCAACTTTAAAACTTGAATCTGAAGTTCAGTTTCAATGGCAAATAACTTAAAAGAGTCCAGATGATTCTAATATATCCACATAGATGTACATACATTTACGCCGTGATTGAGAGGTGCGGGGAAGGGGATAACAAGTGACTTGAATTCTCTCCGTGTTCTGCTGGCAATGACCCAGACATAAGTAACATTGGACCTCACTCTCCTGCCAATATAAATCAGGAGGAACTCCACTGGGGTATAAAGCTGGTGTGTGAGTGAGCGCTGAATCAGATCTGGAGCTTTTCTCTATCCAAAGGTGTGGACCCAGGCAATCTGTTAATGTCCAATTGACTTAAGGAGGGGAACCGCAGACTATGATGGAAACCTGGAAGCACTTCAAGCCTCTATAGGCAGAAGGTTGGAAAGTTAGAGGCCTACTATTGAAATCAGTGGCAAAACCTCCCATTAACTTCAATAGGAAAAGAATCAGGCCCTAGAAATGCCTGGAAGCCAGAGAATTGCATGGCTCGAGAAAAAGGTAATAGGAGCTGATGACTTTCACCAATAAATCACCAATGCAAACCTGGCCATACTTGGTTTAGACTCAAAATTGCTTTCATCTGATGTTTGTTTGAAACATTTTCATTGTCAAACCTTCAAGAAGAACTGGCAGTTGAGAGGGCTGTCTCAACACGAGGCCGACGGCTGGACGGGGCGTGGTGCCTCCTCTGCCCCTGCGTCATCGCAGGGAGTCCATCTTACAGAGGAGCAAGAAGCTCTGGCCTGCCTGTCGAGACAGCAGTGCTTGCACTGCTGTGAACCAGAGGATTTCTATTTCAGAAACTGTCAGACTAACTCTGTAAATCCACTTAGACTGAATATATTGGGGGAGGGGGGTTATGGCTCCACAGCAAGCCAAGAGGAGGAGTAGATATTTCCATTTGTGGACATTATTCAACTCCTGTCACAAGAGAGAACAGAGATGTGCAGAGCTTTGAGGAATTAAATGTGTTGGAGAAAGTGCTTGGCACAGGGAAATTTGGGACCATCAGGCATTACAAAAGCTGGGAATTGCTTATGGAGTGCAGCGAGCAGAGCTGCACATTGCTGTTCAGCTGAGGAACTCTGCTGCCCATCCTGTCTGCAACAGTGCAGCTGAGGAGGAGGATTCTACTTCTGAATAAATTCCTGTTTGTAAGTTGCACTGAGTTGAGGCCAACTGCCCTGCCACACATCTTGACCCTCCCTGATAAAGTGGTGAGGAAAAGCACAACATTGTGGAGGGGGCTTTCCTGCCCCTCAGTATTTTTGCAAACAGTGGGTTTTTTCTGCTGGTCCCTGAAAGGGAGAGCAGGAGTGAAAAACTGGGTGAATAGTTTGGATCTGTGCTTGGTCAAACAGCCATAGACATGTTTGATGTCAGCTGACACATTCAGAATGGTTCACCACTTTACAAACTCCACACTTCATATTCTAGTTTGTGATAGACCTCAGGGCTACATTCTCTATGCAAACCTTCCCATCCTTCCTTATGGCTGACATAGGCTCCAAGGATTCACATCTTCCTGTATATGCAGAGATTCATGGCTTGTTTTTACAATCTGTCTTTGTAAATCAAAGAAGTTGTTCACTGCTTCTTTTCTCTCACCAGGAAACCCACTGCTATCATCAAGTCATCACACCACAGCTCCAGGGCATCCTTTGTCTTTCCACCATTTCTCCCCAAAACCCTGGGCTCAGCGCTGTAGGTCGCAATAATTTGTGGTTTGGCATCAAAAGGGAAAAGTATGTTGAGGAAGAAGTTTGCTTGTAGATACAAACAAGGGAGTGAGGGCGAGGGAACACTAAAAATATGTTTCTTTGGAGTGACACTAAGGAAGAACAGAAACTGCTAAGACTATGAGAAAATAAATATTAAGAAAAATTGACTTGACAAAAGGTGCATTATTGTACATTCTGTATGTTGGATATATGATTGCATGTGAATTCTGGTGTGTCTGTTCTGGTTCAATGCATTCACCTGCTAGTTCTCATTTCCAGAAGGCTTGGGCTGGATTCGTGTGTTGAATGGATTATGAGGAGGACATGGATTATGCATGCATTAAATCTGGCAGGCTAATGGAGCTGATCTAGACTTATTACTTCCTTTAGCACTTGCCACTTCAGAAAATGCAACATTTCGGGTCTATTCCTGTATTCCTTTATTTAGCTAGTCTGGTCTGGTGCATGTTCTCACTCTGTGAATTACTTCAGGCACTACTTTGAGAAATAGTGCTCAAGTTCAACACCTGTAGGAAGAGGGGGAAGGTGGAGAAGGAAGATGCTCAGGAATACAGAGTGCTGGGCAGGGTGAATAAGTACAAACAAGAGGAAAGCCCTAAAATATCTCTCCTACACTTTTAAGCGGCAAATTTAAGCTGTTCTCTGACAAAAGACAGTGGAATACTCTCATGTCCTGTACCAGTGACTCACAAAGAGAATTGCAGACTGCATTTCTGCTCCTTTTCTTGATGACTGGCAACAAACATCTCCCACTTATCATGTTTTTTTTAGTAGCCTGTATAAACATTTAGGCTGGATTCTGTGCACATGCAAATTGTATGCTGGCAGGGCTCTGTGAGGTATTTGTTTCCTGACATGAGCTGTAACTAGAAGCAGAATCAGTCCCTTAACCTTTATGACATGTTTATTCTGCCTGAGCCATCTCCCACTGAAAACAATGCAGAGGCTCTAATTGAACACCTCAGGTCAGTATGGCATGTGCCTTATGATTGTGGCATTCCTGTTTGCTGGTAAAAGAGCAGAACATTGTCTTTCCTTGTGCATGCACAGGTGCAGTTACAGAAATGCACCCCTATGCATGGTCAAACCCCAGGAACACCAGCAGCAATGCTGCTGCATTGTCACAGCATCAAGGAAAGACTCTTTTTCACCAACACCACCAATTTTCCCTGCCCAGAGCATAACCTATGGAGCACCTCCTTCCTTCCAAGTGGCTCAGTAAAATTCCCAGCCTAGTGATACAGGTCATTTGAAAAGCAAGAAAGGTTTTGTAACCAAAAAGGGTCCATATAACCTTCTGGTACAGTTTTAAACATGCTGAGTTCATCAGAAAGAAAAGAGGGTCCCCATCCAAACTTCCCAGGCAATTTTTTTGTTGTTTTTTAACTCACCATTTTGCTTAACCCACATAAAACTAATTATTTTGGTTTTCATGACCAAACAGATAATAAGGACAGTGAGAGAAGAGATGGAGTTTTTAGACAAACCAAAGGACTTCATGTGGAATCAAAAACTTCTGCTGAGGTTATCAGCATGCATTTCACCTATATTTTCTGACAATCTCAAAGTGAAAATACTGTAATTCTTGCTTGTGTTGATGTGAACTTTTTTGTATGTATGGGAATGCATACATACAGACATAGATATCGAGCTATAGGGGAGAAGGGAAAGATGACAATGCATGAGTTTTTCCAGTCCTAGGACAACGGTTGTATGGTCAGGGGCTTCCAGGGAATTAACTATTACAAGCCAGAGAAGGTTTATGTAGGTGTCAAGGAATATGAGATGGAAGATTCTACTTCTGAATAAACTCTCTTCTATGCAGTACTGCAATTTCTGTGACTGATCTCTTTTGAACAAGATGTGTCCAAGGTCTCTGCATACTTCCAGATGAAAAACATAGGCCCTTTTTCCTGTTCCCAGAATTAACCACAGCCAGTCATGGAACCAGACTAGAAGGCTCAACCAGCAAGTTCCATAGATGAATAACTTACTTTTTAAGAAATTATGCAAGGCTTCAGAAAGGATTATGGTTTGACTTTCATAATGCTTGGTGGTCTCTTAGTGGTGGCTATGGTTAGAATCCGCCTCTCTCACATCATCAAGGAAGCACGGAATATCAAGAGAAAGCTACTCTTTTGATTAATCTATTTTATCTGGACTCAGGTGTGATTTATCCTGAGGGAGAAATTAACTTCTCTGCCCACTGGCTAGCTGGAAATGATGTGATTTCAGAAAGAGGTGAATAGCAGCCTGTCCTCATCTTGAAAGGGTACAGTTCACAGTTTCCTTTATGGCCAGCCAGATCCTGGCAACGAGTAGTAAGATCCCCCCACTCTGATCACTCCCCACTCAGTACTTCTAACCTCCATAAGGCTTGGGAAGACTTGTGTTTATCAGAGTATCCAGGTAGCATACGTAGATATCTAATAAATGAAACCTTATTTGAAACCTCCTCCATAATTTTCACATTCACAGAGTGACTGAGACCACACAACCATAATATATGTCACTGCTTGTTAGATATACTGAACTCGGAATTAATAATGTGGCAGCTTACTTGTTCTAAGACATATTTTTGAAGGAAGCTGGGGTTTTAAAGCAGGATTAGTATCCTAGTTAATTACTCAGGTGAAAGAACATGGTACCCAATCATGGAAGAGAATAAGCACTTTAAAATCATATTCTTTTCGTAGGTTTTAGCAGAAATAAATTATGCTAATGGAGAAAAAAATGCTATATTTTTGTCCACAATATGTCTGGGGGAACTTGTTTTTTATGTTTACCTGTTCCTCAAAATGACTTTTGTCTATTCTTCAGAAATAATATGTGACCTAAGCAGTGATGAGGACGTCCTTTCACTGACATTCACTTGATGTTGAATCCTACTGACAGATTTTTACACGTCTGAAACTTCTCCTTAACTGGTAGCTTTAAAAGCACATTTAAATAGTTTCATTCCTAAAGTTGTGGCCTTGATCTTAAAAACACTTGTCTAGGACAGAGCACAAGTTATAAATTCTACACTCTCTGCTTTCGCTTTTAATACACCCTCAACTCTGAAACTTGTGAATTGCCCAACTCTTCATAAAACACAAACACAAGAGACAAATGTGTGATTTCATTTTGGACTGCAAGACAGAAACTGTTATGGGGTTTTAGCTTGGGTTTTTTGTTTTGTTTTTTTTTCTTTCTTTGCAAAACACAAAATCATGTCATTTATTTGCCTTCCAGGCCTTCAAGATCTTGTCTATTAGACATCTGTGGCCAGTGTGCCCAGCACAAGGAGGTCTCATCTCAACTGATTATTTTTAGTTCTGTGTTATACTAAAACTTTCTGGAATCTTCATCCATCCCCCTGTGTTTGCGAAATACTTAACATCTTCTGACTCCCATGTTGAATAAATAGCCTTTGCTCCCACTTTTCTATTTTGGAGGGCTCGTTCTCCACTCGGCAGTAACATCAAGTGAAATAACACCAGCACCTCATTATTCAGTGGCACAGAAAAAAAGTGAAATTAATTATGAACATTCTAGGAAAAGGAAACAAGGTTATGAAACACTTGCCGACACTGTTTGTATAATCTTCATGAATAAGCAACGCAATAATGCTGGGCAAGTCTGTGTGGGAGGCGCACTCTGGAGAAACTGGCTGTTTTCCTCTCTCTGACCAGTTGAGCTGTTATGATAAAAAATGTTGTTGCTAAAGAAACCTGTAATAAATCCTGATGGGAGTATTGCATGTGCTGATAACATACATAAACTTTGTAAACATATTAAAGTGTCGAGTTTTAGTAGCTCTGGTTCGTGTGGATGTTCGTAAAAGTTTTTCAAGGAATGCAACGGAAATCTTGTTCCGCCAGCTGGTTGCTCCTACGATTCTGGTTCACGTGAGAGCCTTGTCTTCTTTCCCCTTGAAACAGAGCCTCACTCTGTAGGGAAGCTGAGTTAAAATATCTCAAGCCCTACCTTTGCTGTAACTTCTCATGAAAACACGATCGCCAGTGAAGCTGTGTACCCAGGGAGCTGTGTGGGGAGAGGTGGGGTGGATGAGCTGGTGCTCGGTAAAGGATTTATGCTGTTCTGAACATCCCTGCTCTGTGTCGTGTTGTACTCCATTGACACCTCTATTGAAGTACACTGGCAGCTCTGAGCAAGATATTTCAGCTGCCTTTTACTAGGTGAGAAGATTTGGGTGCATACAAAAGGGACAAAATCCAGCACACCGAACAAAGGAGTCTTAACCTAGTCTGAAAAGATGAGGTCAGAAACTGTATCAGATCCTGGATGTCCAGGGTATTTAGGTGCCAAAGTATCCAAAAATTTAGCTGCTAAAATATTTGGCCAGGAACTGAAGAGTTAAGCTAAATTAGTTCTTCCCTATAGCATGACTCTAGCCTATCTGTGTTGATACACTGTAATTAACTGATGTTTTTTCACCTGGATTTGCATTTAATCTCAGGTTGTTGCTTGCATTAATTTTAGTTTGCACAGGAAAGGCAAGGGCTTGGGGGCTGGGTAAGGATCAGGAATGCATGTGACCATATTCCAATGTCAGTAAGCAATCATCTGCAATATTGTGTGCTCCATGTAGAGGAACTTTGCACTGATATATTTATTATTCATCACAATTTATTAATTGCCTTTTTCTACACAGAGTTTCTTTAGGAGAAAATCTCAAAGTCTCTGCACGAAGGGACCTGAGCTCAGATAGGTGCTCAATGCCAGCAAGATGAAACAGCATGTTAGAAATGACAAAGCATCTGAGAAATGTCCCTGTGTCAAGGGTGAGGTGGAAATTAAGCATCACTGAAGGTGAGGGACTCAAATGCTGTCCCAGACACACCTTAGGCATCTTATGTCCTGTTCTTGGATGTGAGCCTTTCTGTTTGCCCTTGCACTTTACAGGAAGCCACAGGAATCACACATCGTTATTATCCCAACATCTATCAATGACCTCCTGTTTCATTTTACAGTGCCCCAAAATCTTCTTTACCCTGCAGAAAATATCAAAAGTCTGACATCTCATCTAGGACCTTGCAATTTTAAACCCAAAATGTGTCAGGATGGAATACTGACACATATTAAGAAGCTTGAAAGGATAAAGTTTATAGCAGCTCTACCAGAACTTGGTGTAAACCTGTGGTTTGGGGTTTTACTTTTATTTTAAAATATTGCTATAAGCATTCCTTTATGTTCTTCCTCCTAATTATTCTGTTGACTGGAGCCAAAATATCAGTGCAAGGCTGGGGTGCTGCTTGGAGCTGGCAGGAGCTCGGTGCCACTGCCACAGCAAAAGGTTCTCCCAGTTCAGCTCTGTTCCCATAGCTGAGTTCTTGCCTAAGAACACTGGAGCAAGAGGTGTTTTGTGTCTCCTTTGCTTCGGTGCCTGCTGTGTTTGATCACAGGAGTAATAACATTAACATTTTAAAATGCAAGCTCTATAGCCCATAATCTAGAAACTGAAACACACAAAAATGTTTCTCAGGCAGCTGTCGTACAACCGTAGTACAATGGCTCCTCAAGTAGCATTGTTCATCGCACCGCTTTGTACTAGCAACAAAAATAGGGTTAAAGTACTCATTAATAAAATCTGTTAGGTTTTATTATGACAGAGCATCTAATTGTAATCATTCTGCTGTCTCCAAAAACTCAGTTATTTAACTATTAATAAAAAAGTTGTAGCTCTCATCTCTTTTTTTTTTTTTTTGAGAGCCATAGTACATTTTGCATGAATAAATGTTCTCTTAGTACTTTTTTTCTGAAGCATTGTTTGTGGTAATAGTAGACAGACAGACTTTTGTATAAAAATGTACATGGTTTCAGCTGCCTTTTGTCATCTGATAAGATTGCTTTGTTCTGAACTATTTTGGTAAAAAAATTGGCAAAGTGATTTTGAGTAGTTCAGACTCCAAAATTAGAAGTGAGACAAAAATATTATTTTTTTATTAGCTTTTATATCTCCTCCACCAAGCTTTCGCAACTCTTAATTTAATTTCAAGCGAAAGGAACAATTCACTGTAGAGGGAAAAATCGTTCTTAAGAACGTCCATAGTTTCAATGGAGGAGTGTTGCTAGTGGCCACTGTCTATAAATGATAAATTGATAAATAATGATTGAATATGAAGTGACAGACAGCTTGTTAATGTTAGCAATAAAGTGCAATGGTCAAGCCAGCACACTTGCTTTGCTAACCAGAAAGCAAAATGAGCGTGCTAAGCAAGAGAAAATCAGTAAGTCTGATTTTTGAGTTCTAGTTCAGATTTTATCAGGTACAATTCCCATTGTCTCCAGTGAAAAATTTATAGCAAGAAGAAACAGCAGAACAGGGATTGGCAAAGGCTTGATACACTAAGGGCAAAGCTCAAAAGAAGAAATTAGTCTCAGTTAACTTGTTTGGCTTCAGTTGGCTCAATAGGTGGAAGTAGTAAAATAGTCGTACTTTTCATATGATTAAGAAAGAGACTGCTTCCCAAGCAGGTTATGTAACATAGTTTTGAAAGGTAAGAGGCATTGTTTTATCCTCCTTAGGGGCTGTACATATTTCAATCATGTAATTTTGCAAGTATTTTAGTATAGATTTCTTCCAAACTCAAAATGTGTCCTGAGGTCCTGCACAAAAAAGCTCATTCCAGCCCTAGCGAAATCCATAGGACTTTCTCCACTGAAAGCAAAGGAGGCAGGTTCAAGCTCCAAAACCATTGCAGTAATAATAGCAGTATTCTCTCTGCAGAGAGAATTAGGACTTTTCATGTATTTTCAGGTATACCATCCTACATCAATGTCTTTGAGAAGTTGTGGTGATACGTGTATTTTAAAGTCTAACATGAATTTTATATATTGTATAAAAAATGTCTTCAGCAGGTGATAGAAAAAAAAATTTAAATTATCACCCTTTCAGATGTCAGGTATGAAATGGGAACTGTTCAGTAAAGTCCTTTAGTCTCCTGGGATAACAACACTTATCGTTCCACTTATGCTGATATGATCAGGCACAGATTTACATATACATACAGTTATTTAAAAAAAAAAAGTCTATCCTTATCATGCTTCTAAAGCTTTCAGCGACTGGTAGTGATTTTCTGATACTTAATTTGCTAAGATATCACTACAGTGAGATACCTTCACAGTTTACAACAACAGGATGGAACAGTTTCTGCTTCCGATGACTGCAATAGGAATTTTACTGTCTATTTTTGAAAGGACAGATCCTCATCGAAAAAATAAGAACTATAGTTTCATTGAAAAAAACCAAAAAAACCCGCACTTGTCACCAGCAAAGTATTTACCCTCACAATGCTAATACAAAGACATCACATAAAAAATTATCAGCAGCATACAAACACTATGAAAGAAAACTAACAGTAATTCAATCCTGCCCAAGGGGGCCTGCTTGATGGCTGCTTGCTTGGCTAACTTCTGCTTTAAACTGAGATACAAAAATATTTCTATTTTTAAAAATTGATAACAACATCTATATTACATACCAGCTCTGCAGTACCGCCATCTGTGATGTGCCAACCCTAAACTTACATGTAGATATCAATAATATATATAGGTGGTGAACTATTAAAAGAATTGCTTCCACAATGAAGTGTTATTTCAACTAATAATGTAATTCCTTTTTCTTCTTGCTGACATTCTACCTCTATGTGAATTACATCTTGCACAAGAGTATAAAAAGACTGAACATATAATTTTACCAGTTGGTGTTTTGTCAGTATTTTCCTGGTTTGTTTTAATTTATATAGCTCTGTTTACAAATGGGCTGTTACACATCTCCCTGCTTTTGAATTTGTAAGTAGTGGAATGCAAACCAAGCCAGAGATGCAGAGTGTGTGCAGACTGGAGCCCTCCACTAAGTAATTGTGACCAGAAGCAGATGCTGGAAGACTTGCAGTCCTGCATCAGCAGAGGAAGGGACAGAAAAGCAGTGGAAGGCAGGCAGGCAGGCAGGCAGGCAGGAAGGAAGGAAGGAAGCAAGCAAGCAAGCAAGGAAGCAAGGAAGTAAGCAAGGAAGGAACGCCAGGTATCCTGAATGTGCTGTTATAGGGAAAGGCAGGAGGTAATTTGATGGGCTACCAACAATCATGGAATTAGTTTGGGATCTATATCCAAATTGCACTTCCACAAAGCCATACAGATTACTCACAAATGTAGGAGTGTGGTAGAAATACAGTGTTTCCTATCACTTTTTTTATTCTAGATTTCCAAATTTAGTGCACGGCCCACTGCTAGTGCACAGGGTCATGGCAAAAGGTCTGCCAGTCACTCACAGACCCACAGCAAATAATACTTCATTTCCATCTATTAGAAGGTCAGTGAGAGATGTACCTAACTGTCAGAACTAAGTTTTGGGGGGTTGGTAGTGGCCTCCAGAGCCAAAATATTTGGAACTATTCACTTGATCCTCTTTTTTTCTACGCAAACTGCAATCACTGGCCAATACTCAGAAATTATTGGTATGCTAGTCTATACTCAGACGCATATTACTCTGTCTTGTAAGATTCAAACAAGAAACTTTGTTAATCTTAATTGATCTTATCATAACAAAACAACAAATTTCTCTGCTAATGGTATGTTTGCTTTTAAACTTTTATTGATTGTGTTCTATGTCTAATTCTGGACCCGATCGTCTGTGTGCTCTTTGTTGTTGGCTTCAGAGGAGTTTTATCTCTCCACAGCCAACTATATCTTTACTACTGATCATGGGACATTTAGGATACTCTAACTAGAAAATTCAATAGGAGTTTGGAGAGCAAAAGGATTGCAAATTAGATCTTTCTCATAGTGAGGATTACTTTGGCAACAGGTACAAAACAAGTAATACTTCAGGACCAGATCCTTTTGATGGGGTAATTTAACAAAGGAACTTCAATTTATATGAGCTGGGAGTCTGGCATGGTGTATTCTGAATTAGTTCAGATTTTATAATTTCTTTATGTTAAAATATGTAAGTCTACAATATAATACGTGGAATGGAGGACTCTGGTAGTAAACAAAATGAAGTAACGTGGGCTCACTGACTGCTTGGTGGGAAGTTATTTGTACTATACTTAAAAATAAGTAGGTTAAAGAGAAATTTAAACACACTTCCCTAGAAATATGCTTATGATTTATGATTAAAGGAGACTATCTGAGCAAAGGAAACAGAAATCCAGGGAAATTCTTCCACACAGAAGATGAATTTGACAGGTGTCTTTTTTATCTGCACACTATAACTTATTTCAAGTTGCACTATTCACTAACAGGGATTCATAGGTTTTTAAAGCCAAAGGGATTAGTGCAAGTGACCGTAACCACTTTTCATAAACACTCACTCTCTAATTTTTTGCTTCAAGCCAAGTAACCACTATTTATACCAAATCCTGTTTTCCAACCAGCTGGATTTGAAGACCTCGGCCAGTAGACGATGTATAGCACGTCCAGGTGAGGTGTTCTGAAAGGCTTTTCGCCTTCACTGCCAAAATAACAAGCCAGTTTTCCATTCTGACCCTCCAGCTGTGATTTCCCAGCCACTTGTTCTGCTCTGAATTTATCTTAACTCTTGCATTTTAACCGTAAAACTTTGAGCGAGTGCTCGGTACCTTCTCCCCGGCGTACCAACCAGCTAAATATTCGCGGCCGCTATTTCCCTGAAGCTGCCCTGCTACGCACAGGTTGTCTGAGGACGAGCTAGGTGGGACGGCGCTCGCCTGGAGAGTACACCGCGTCTGTCCCAGCGCTTGGAAGCGCCGCCTGCCCTGCGCCCAGCGCTGCGAGCGGCCGGGGCAGGAGGCAGACCTGCCTTCTCCCCGAAGC
>VZRX01007140.1:0-53983 GCA_013398075.1 Notiomystis cincta
ATATAATATATATATTATATACAAGTTTCTCCCAATCCATTCCTCGTGCCCCCATTGCTCCCTGGTAAGGAGGAAGCTCAGTGGAAGCTGGGAACTTCCACGATGTCCTTGGACAACAAAACAACATTTCCAGTGATGTGGGGTCACACTGTGTTTCATGGTACCCACCAGCCACCCAAGAGAAAGTTGTTAACCCCTTAGGGATTCACAAAGAGATGAAGTCCTTTTATTGACTCTTAACTGACAATTTCTCCTGTGCTAAGTGTGTTAATTCTTGCTTGATTAACAGCTCTGGAACAAACTGAGCCGTTGACCTTGTGGACCCCAGGTTGTTTGATTTAATAATCGGGAAGAGTCTGTGTGTTTAGGTGGGTGTGCCTGAAAAAACGAGTTGTAATCTTCATTTGGATCTGAACCACAACAGCACAGAGTCAAAGAAAAATCACCATAATAACAAAAAGATGTCCAGCAAAAAAGACCTGTACAATTTCTTCCTAGAAGGGCCACAGAAAACCCCACTGGTGACCCCTAAGCCTTTGCAGCCTTTGTTTCTGTGGTGGGGGGAGAGTGGCAGAACAAGCTGCAGTGAAATAAAATAATACTAAGCCATTTTCCAGAACTCACAGTTAAAAAAAAAAAAAAAAAAGAAAAAAAGAAGAANGTTTGAAGCTCAAAAAGATGATTTTGTTTAAGATTTCAGTTTAACACATATGCATCCTGCCCTGGTGATTGCTTGTGGTTGCCAGGAAGTTCTCCAAGAAATCTGCAAAATGTCTAGTCTGTGTAACAGACGGGAGAGCTGGAAAAATTGTGTGCAAGTCCAGAGAGTTTTAGATTTCTTTCTCTCTTTTTGGACCATTTAGATAGGATGTGTGAAGCTTAAATTCTCTCTCTTACACCCATTTGAACAAAACCTCGGAGCCTTTATTGAGTCTGTTCTTCCCTCACAGTTCCAGGTTGAGAACAGGGTGAACTCCTTAGCAAGCTGTGCATGGTAGAATTGCTGAGGGAACAACATAAGCATTCCTCAGGCAGGAACTGGAATTTGAGCAGCTTTTTACCCTGTTTTGGTTGGTACTGCTGCTCTATCCCACAGTGTGGAAAATCTGTGGCATTACTAGCTGGGCAAGAGCATCTCCTGTCTCAAGGAGCCATGGCCTTTATGACAGATTGTTGGAGCATCAGCCCACCTGATAGAATGATGAGGATCCCACACTGGCATTAATTAATTAATGAAGTAAGAACTGCCACACTGCATTTCCTCTTTACTGAGTGACAAGAGCCATGGTTTTCCATGCTGGGGGGCAGATGAGAGCAGTAGGAGAAATGAAACCCACCCATTTTGATTTCCAGGCTCCTCCAGTACCTTCACCTCTTGTAACTCCACCTCTTCCAATGGTTCTCTGCCAAAACACCACCCCTCCCTGCCTGGCTGCCTCTGCAAGTCTGGGGGAAATCAGAGCAGCAAGGACTGCAGTTACTAATTACTGATTTAGCTAAAGGCCAACAGCGGAGCTGAAGGGAGCACTTAAAATCTGACTCTGGCACAGGTGGGCTCTTCCCATGGGTCTGCACTGAGAGCGTGGAGGGGAGTGTGGATGGCAGCAGGACCTGTGTAAATACTTCAATTTATTGCTCTTTCTCTGGGTTTGTTTTACTGGTGGTCTCTTAAAGCTGTTATAGACTCTCTGGTAGCCATTGCTGGGTAGGAGGTGTAAATGTGGTCGTGGTCTCTAATGAGCTGAACTTGCTGGTACATAATTTTACCAGCCAGATGGAAGGAGTGGTGGTCCATTGTTTTTAGCTGTTAAAACCCATAATGATGATTTTTTTAAAAAAACCAAACTCATCTTTTCTAGTGCTTTTGACTTTAACCGTAGATATCCATTAGATATGTTATAATCTTTTTCTTTTAAAAGGCAAATATATAAAAAGAAAAAGTTCTGTCCCATCAGCATGTCTGAAGTCACTGCTGTTGAGTCTTCAGTAGCAGACAGAGAAAAAGATTTTAACAGTTGTAAGTTGAAGCAAAACTGGCTGAAAAATGTGTTTAGATAGAACAAGATTGGTTGGGAGTGAAATGTGGGAGTCATCAGCACAGAGGTGGTGAATTGAAGCCATCATTCCTCAATGATGTGAAAATACAGAACTATAATGCATATAATTGCTCAGATACTAGAGGGACATTAAAAACACACAGTGTTTTATGTAACATAGCAATTTATAAAAATGCAGCAGCAGTTAGTGTGAGGGTAGTGGGAAACCCTATAATTATTTGGGATATGATGTTAATAGATCCAATAGCAAGCTCAGATGCTAAGCTCTAAATAATTAATTTTTGGTTTACTTTTTGCTGGCTTTCATCTTTCCTCTCTCCCTTTCCATTTCTCATATGAAGCTCTGTCATCCCTTTCCATTCTCACTTGCTGGTAGGCGATTTCACCCTCCTGTGTGATGGCAGGCAGATGGCTCTCTCTGCAAATAATATTTAATGCTGTCCTGTCACTTGGCCACTGAGCAGCATTGCAGCAGTAGGGTAGATGAATCCTCTGTGTGATAAGTAGAAATGTGCTTTGCCTTTCCTGGGATAAGGTTTGTGATTCCAGGCTTGCTCATGAATTTGCTTTTTCCCAGGAGACCGTGCAAAACACTCGCTGAGGCACCAGGTCAGCTGTTAAAAGCTAATTCTCAAATGGGTTCAGCTCTCAGTCCATATGTGGATAACCTATAAGTGGGAGTAATTGAGACATTTAACCAGACAAAAATCCATGTTGCAAACCAAATGAAGAGGTTATTATAGATTCATGATGCATTGTTTTCACTTGTAGTCAACGATGATGATACTGGGCATATCTCAAAAGAAAGATGGATGTGGAGGTATAAATGTTTGTAAGTCTAAACCTGAATAAATAAAATGCTGTTATTTTAATCTTAACTCCTGACTGAAAATGGATGCTCTGAAGCCATGTCCTCCCAACTAAAAATCTGGAAACCTTCATGAAAGAAAGCAATTTCTTTTGACCTTGAATTTCTCAGTTGGTGTGAAGTATAAGAAATGACTTCTCAGAGACAGCAATAGTGAAAATTTGAATTAGCACTCTATGTATGGTGAATTTGAAGCCCCAGGCCTGTTAGTTGGGGCTTTTGCCCTTTTCCCCACTTCATGAAATCTTCTTTTCAGTGTTCATGCAAACCTTATTTCAGTTTCATGTTGCATGGTTTCATGTGCCTTTAGTTTTCCTTAGAGTTCAGAAGTGAAAAAACCCAAACCCTAGAATGAAACTCAGCTGAAACCACCACCACATTTTGCATAGTTTCCACCAAAACTCATAAATTGACCAGGTTCACTCTGTCCTGGTTGCACCAAAAAGTTTCTGAAGCCCTAAATGTTCTGTAAATCTGGATTCCTTGGCCTTCCATACATCCTGATAAACAGCTTTGAGGATCAAGTATAGTCATAAAGTTCTGGAACTGCTCTTTAGTATTTTGGATGATTTTTGGGGGCTAAGGTTTTTTTTATTGACCTAGAAAATTGCTGAAGCTGGCCTGAACAATCTTTCTCAAGTGCCTCTCTCTTTCTTGCATGGTTTGGTAGAAATACAATTAGCAGAAAACACCTCTCACCATGTTCCTGTGACAGGAAGGATGCTTAAGTGCAGGTTTTTCTCAAATGTCCCTCTGAATCACCTCAGATTTCAGCATAGGTGTGTGAGATTTTTATGGGTGTTTTCTTCTTTTTTACCTTGTGGGGAACCTCTTGAAGGGTTTAATAGCATTAACAGTAACCTAATCTCTCAGGAGTTCATTTTTACATTGAATATACTATAATCTTCTGGGAGTTATATTTATAGTTTGGGGAGCAGTATTTGATTTTTGGCATCTCCTTCCTTACCCCATTTTTCACCAAAAAAGTCAGTTGTAGACCAGACTGCTGGTATTTTTGGATAACCATTCCACGAGAAATGCTGAACCAAGATGCACTTTCTGTGTGTGTATAACCAGTTACTGCCTTGTTTCTCACAAACTCCCTGTATCCACCAAGAGCCAGACCTTTACCTTGGACCAGCTTCCAGAGGATTTCCCTGCTGACAGGCCCAGGAGTCACATTTTGGTCTGTGAGCCCAGCTTCCCTGATTTAATTTTGGTTAGGCTTGTGACCCCAGTTGTCAAGGCCTCACCTCTGAACTGGGAGGCACTGGCTCAGGCAGTTTCTGCTCTGGCAAATTGCCATTTGGGTAATTACTCTTTACTTTTACTGTGTTCTTTGACTTCAGACCTGGGAGCAAATCCATTTCTTTCTGTGGAGTGGGGTTGTTGCTTGATGGTTATGATCTATTTGGGAACAGAGTTGGCAAAGTGCTGCATGTCCAGGACCTGTAAATGATTGCTGGGTGCTTGGAATTGCAGGGAAGTCGGTGTCAGTGGATGGATAAATTCACATATTTCTGTTTACATATGATTGTTGTACCTTCCTAATGAAGTTAATACCACCAGGCATAGGATCTTTGGCAAATTTGGGGGTTGAACCCTCTGCACCTCCATCCACCCCAATGCAGTACTCTGTGGGGCACAAGATCTCTAGTTGGGTTGCAGTGGGAAACTTTGTGTTGCAAGTTTCAGGTTGCTTTTGTCTGTTTGTTTTCTTTCAGAAAAATGTTAGTTTAATTTATATCATTGCAACATCTTCCTCAGCAATGGGGATACCGTGCCTTTTTTTCCTCATTGCTTTGGGAAAATTGGCTTTACAAATGTTGCTGGGGGATTTCTTTGGCAGTAATCAGTAGATGACAATACTGCAGTCCAAACTCAAATCTTTAATCCTGGACTGTACTAAATATAAGGAATTATTGCCATTTTGAACCTTTTCTTCAAAGAGTTTATTCCAAGATTTTCCTCCAACTAGAGAAACAACCTATAATTTCAAATGGATTTGTAGCTTTAAAGAGGTGACTATAATATTTATAATTTTTTAAGACATAAGTAACCAAACTTGAGCAATATTTGATGCTGGCTAGCAAACAGCCTAAATCAGTACTGAAATCTTCCTCCTGACCCATTTGCCACTATTATATTAATAACTGTCATTTATGTAACATCTTTCATCATGCTGAATATCCAAGCAATTTACAAACACGTGCCCCGATTCCTCAGAGGAATCTGCAGTTGGTTGGGTTTAAATTTGTCTGGGGTCAGGGAGGTTAATAACTCGATTCCTTCAAAAGGTGCCGCGCTTTTAATGACCCCAGAGACTCTCCTGGCCAAACATCACCTCTGGCTGCAGGGCTCCCACAGCACCATGCTGGAATCTGGGGCTGGAATGCTGGCTGGCTCATGCAGGGGACAGCTCTGCCTCTGGAATTTGTCGTGTTTTCTGCAGGACCTCTGGTGTTTTGCACTTTATTTCTCGCCCTCTTGCTATCCTGCCCTAAGGTTTTTTTGGAGGTGCAGGTGGTCAGGGTAGCAGGGTGTGTTTTTGTGGGGGGGGGGGGTTGTTTGTGTATGGATTTGTTTGTTTGGGTTTCTTATTAAAATGTGGAGTGAGGGGGGGAAATATGAACCCATAATACTGCCCAAGCTGAGTTTTGGTGGGTAAAAGGTACTTTTTGAGCTTTATCCTACCATTTCAAATGAGTGATGCTTTTAAATTAGTGGAAAGCTGGGGGTGTTTGAGCCTTGGTGATTCTGAAAATAGATATTTATGCAGATGAGAGTGATGTGTGCATGCTACAATTCACCACTGTCTAACTCCAGATGTCAAGCACTTCACTGTTCCCAGTGCAGAGGTCTAAAATATGTTCATGCATAACATAAACTTGGTTTTACAACCACTCATATTTAGACTGATTATAGGAGCTTAGCTATGTCCATGTACTTCTTGCATGACTTCTTGTTCAGGAAAGTATCAAAAGGGATTACTAAAAGGCATTTTCATTCATTGCTTGTGAGGTTTAAGAGGTTAGGCTTTGAAGAAATACGTCTCATTATAACACGTAGCCATTCTTTGTTTCACTGTGACAGATGTATATTTTATTTGGAGGTATTAAGACACTTATGTATTTAAATAGCATTGAAGGATCTTCTTAAGTTGGACCCTAAATTTTAAGTAGATATATAAAGAGTATTGGAATCAGGTAATATGCTCTCCAGTGTACCAAATGGGGGAAAAAACATGCTAGTAGTTAAGCTGTGTGTACAATAATTACACCTAAGATACCATGTTTAATGTTTATATTCTCCTCTTAACTTAGTATTATCTGCATTCACAAGTCATTCATAGACAGCTGCATATTTATCTAGATAACCACTAAAGCAAACATGCAATTGATGAGATTTTGACTCTGTAGAAATCATTACAGCAAAGCTAGAATATTATGCTATATTTGCAAGTAGAGAGTATTAGTGTGAGTGCTCTTACAGGAAATTCTCCTATGAGCTATGCTGTAAAATGCCACAGTAAAATGTAGCTGCAAGGCTTTTGGAAATTAGTAATTTAGATAGTATAAGTATTATTTTACGAGGTTTATCCATTTATCAGTGGTACCCAATTCTGTTGTATCCTAGAGAAATGCCTTGGCAGTAGAGAGAGACAAGTATATATGTACAGTTCAGTGTCTTGGGGAGTTATGATTTCAGCTGCTCCACAACAGAGTGACTTCTGTGGTTCTCTCCTGCCAGTATGACTGTAGTTTGTGTAACTACTGATATTTTTAATAGATACACTTTTAGTTTTTGGCAAGTTAGTGAAAAATACAGATAAAATGGAAAAATTGGTACAGCACTTGTCAGTGTGATTATAAGAAAATTTGTCTCCTGTACTTGAGCTATTGTCTTAAAATACCAAACCTCCCATTAAAAATAAAATGCTATTACCCCAATATTGCAGTTTATGATGGCCTTACCTTCCAGTATTTGGGGCTGTTGCTAACACTTCTGCCAAGAATATTCTGTGTCTTGTTTCTAATTCTGGCTTGAGCTAAGGAGCTCAAGCCCTGTGCTGTGAGCAGGTACTGCTGAGCTGTCTGAAGCATCAGGCAGGAAGTGACAGAGCACTTGATGCTGGCACAAGAAGAGCTGGGTTTGAGAGTGCCTGTCATGAAGCAGCATTAGGCCATTCCATAAATAGAATCTTTGCAACAAGTCAAGCTGAAGGGAGACCGTTTATTAATTCTCTCCTGTGGTTTTGGGACATCAGGCACTGCATATTTGAGCACTCACTGCTTCTCTTGCAGCAGCCATGGCATCCCAGCGAACTCCTTAAGACTGTTCCCTGAGAGGAAGGGCTGTGCTCGGTTCAGTGCAGTGGCAATGCTGTGGCTGAGGCGTTTCCAGGGGAGGTTTGGGCATGGCTGTAGGCAGCACTGTTGGAAGCCTTGGGCTGCCTTGCTCCAGACAGACACAGACTGTCTGCACCTCACAGCAGTGCTGGCCAGGGCTTTCTGCTGCCTAGACCTTAGGTTTATTTTGGTATTTACTATTTATTATTTACTGTCAACAATTTCTGCAAAAAAAAAAAAAAAAATTCTTCATGAGGAAGAGCTCATGAAGTGCTTGGGGTTAGCTCAAGGTTAGCAGGATGTTCACAGGTGTCAGTCTGTGGTTAAAGGGAACAGAATTCCTGCCTGCCTTGAGCACGGAGAACATCCTGGACCATTGCTAAGTAGTGTTTTATTTCTCTTCTCTACTAAGTGGTGGAAGCCTGAAGGGTTAATTTGCCTTTTCCTTAAAGTTCATTAATTGTGAGGAAAAAGCCCTGCCAGATATCACCTTGCTGACCTTTGAAACCTGCCTGAGTGTCTGGGTCTTGAGACAGAGTGAGCATTGTTGTGACAGCACCAGCAAGGGTTAATCAGCCCTGCCAGCCCGAACAATGGAGACGGGGGCAGCTTTAAACGAAATGAGCTGAATATTTCATTCGGCCACTCAGCTGCCTGCTCCAATTGCCTCCTTTGCTAAAACGAGAGCTTAATCTAAAGTGACAACAACATCAGTTTCTATGTGCTCCAGTCACACAGAACATGACTTCCTTAACATAAACACTATTTACATGGACCGTCTGGATAGAGCCGGGAATCGGGAGCGTGCCCGGCTACGACAGAGCCTACAATGAAGGACGAGTAACAGGCAGCTGAGAATTAACGTTGGCAAATGAAATCCTGACCCTCAGAGGGCATGTCCCTGCTACGTTTTAAAGCTAGAAAGCCTTGCACCAAGTAACCTTGCTGCCAGCAAAGACTCTATAATTTAAAAGAAAATATTACCTCTTCAGTTTAAACACTTAACCAAGCGCGTTACGTCTGACCCATTTTCCCGCTCCGTGTGACGTGAGGCGGTGGACCCCCAGCTGCAGAGACCAGTCACTCAAACAGCTGTAACTGAGAGATGTCCCTGTCCTTGTGCTCTCATCTCCAGGCAGGTCCATGGAAGTGGAGATGCTGCTGAGCAGAGGCAGGTGCCCAGCCCAGCACGCCCCTGTGCCGCCAGCCCTGTGCCGCAGAGATGCTGTCAGCACCTCCAAGGTGCTGGAAGAGCAGAGAGCTCTCTGGCTGCCCCAGGAGGCACCACCAGCAGTGTGCACAGCCAGCCTCTCGCCCTGTGCTCTGGGGACTGGCTCTCTGCAGGAATAAATGCCAATGGTCCACACTTCAGGGGAGGCCGTGCCCAGAGGAGGGGTCTGTGGGGTCAGAAGGTTGGCTTCTTCCTTCTCTCCCTCTCCTCTAACTATAAGGCCATTTTTTTTATTCCAGCAGTGTCCCAGGTTTGCAGTCTTCTTTTTTAATTATTTTTCTCTTTTTTTCCCCTTTTTTTTCCCCAGTGCCGTGTAAGATTTCTTCATTTTTTCTCCCCTCCAAGTTATCAGTCTTTTAAAAGGTGAAGGCCTCCTCACTGGGAAAACTCTAGATAATTTATTGGGAGGGATAGCAGAGTAAGAGAGTCTGTGGTACTGTAAGTCAGGAGAGACTATCACAACTCTTTCCCTCCCTGATGTGAATGCTGTGCACCCTGACCTTTTCCCAGGGGGTGACTGTGCTTTTTCCACATCCCTTGTGGTGGATGCTGGGGCTGTCCAGGCAGAGGGTGTGAGCACAGCCTCCCTCAAGCACTCAGGCAGCACTTTCCCTGTTCCTTCCCTCCTTCCCACAGGCTTGCTGTTTGTGTGGAGTCACTGTTCAGCTGAGCAGGCAGAGCACTGTGCAGGACTAGGTTTCAATTCCCCTTTGGGTAGTGTTGGGAAAGTCACTTTTCCTTGGCAGCTGTGTCAAGCAGATATCACTTACTGGTTACTTTATAGGGCTTTCTCTCCTGATTTTGCCATCCTCAAATTAAAAGTTTATCTTAAGAAACATTACAGGAAGTGTGGGATAACTGGATAGTTGAGCTGAGCAGGACAGTAGGGTATCTAGGTCTTAATCAGACCCTGCAGAAATAGGGAAGACCTGAGAAATGGGGAAGGATTGTCTTCTGAAGAAAAAAAGGTTTCTTTCCCATCATTGGGCTAACAGCAGAATTTACAAAAAGAACTTCTGATGCTGAAAGAATTCTTACTAATCTTGTCACAGCATTTGCTATTCTGAAAATTCAGAATATGCTGGTACTTATTGCATCATGTAATGTTTACTGTCTCTTATTACTGAATGTTACTCGTAAAATTTAGGACATTTATGAAGTGTACAAAATGAATATTTGCATTAAAATGAGTGGTCCAGTGACTATAATGCTGTAGCTGAAATCCAAATTAATTACTTCTGCCAAGTTAAATGGACTTCTGTGACATTTAAAAAACATACTGAAGTTAACTTTGAGCTGCTGGAGCATCACTTTAAAGAAGGAACATAGATCACTTACAGTGTCAATACAAATCTTAAAATAGTAGCCAAAATCTGTGCTTTTTGATTCTGTCTGACTACTGTCTTCCTTTTTCTCCACTTTTGGTTCCAAAAGGGAGTGTAAGCAGTCACAGATTTACAGAATTACAGATGTATTCCCTACACCATAAGAAAACAAGGTCTCCTATTGCTGAGCTGCAATGCACTGGCTCTGCTTCAAGAACCAACACCTCTTCAGAGAGAGCATTCCCGAAAATCAGCTCATCACTGAAGTGTAAGGGAACAAATTTGACTACAATTTGACTACAGGGGTGTATCAGGGTCATCTGAAACTCCATCCCACAAGTCCCCTTTGTCAGGTAATGATGCTGACCATCAGCTGGGAGAACAGATTTCCAGAGGTGCAGGATATAAATTTATATTTTCACTGTTTCACGAGAGAGCACTCACAGCTTCAACTGAGGGGCTACTGATCACCTTATAACTGAATGATAGAATGTTTTGGGCTGAGAGGGACCTTAAAATTATTTCCTAAAAGGGCCACTCAGTGCTGTTTATGCCATAGATCACTCCCATAGCTTCAGTCCTAGAAACAGGCATTGTGCCTAACTGGAGTTTGGTACCAGAACAACAGGATATGCCTCACTGTCTTTTCTTTTTTTTTTAAAAAGAAGATGGCAAAACTAAAAGAAGTATGAGAAATAAAATGGCAAGAAATGCATTTCTTCACAGCTGGATGTGCATTTAGCCTTATTCCAAGGAACTGGAAAGGAACTGGAAGTCCTGGTGAGCTCTTTGTTGTTAGAGAGATTTATCTTTTTGGATCCACTTATCAGCTCAGAACAACCAAGACTGCTGTTTGGCCAGGTCATATCCTGATTTTAGGAATGGCAGACTCCTTTGTGGAGAGTGTATATTACCTGTGATCTCAGGTAATACAGGATTTGTAGGTAGGTGAACTTCAGACTGCCCTGTCCTCACCTGGGGGCCCAAAAAAGGTGTGGATTAGGGAGCATTAACCCCTCCTTGGCCTCTGTAAGTAGGAAAGATGCAGCACAGTGGCCTTCATGTTGGAGAGCAGCTCTTGAATGCTAACACAATTGATTACTAAAAAAAAAAAAAATCTCATTTCTGAGGATTACTAATCTCTCTATTAGAAATATGCTTATTACATAGTTATAAAACTAATGAATGTATTTTTTAATATGTAATAATTATCTAATTAAATATAAAACATTAGTTTAAGTAGACTAGCTCTCTTACTAAAATGCTGTCTATTACAAGTAGATTTATTGAGGATTAACAACTGCATAATAGAACTCTATCTATTTCATGATTGTTAATCCTCAATGAATGTTTTTAATAATTAATTGGCACTTAACTGAAGGATTATGTTCATTGTGATGGAGTTTATGAAGCAATAGAACATTTTTGTGTATGATTAATTGCTAAAGAGAATATGCCTATGATATGGTTAAATAATTGGGGGTGGGATCTGATAATAGTGCATGTGACAGAACACCAAAAAAAGAAAACCAAACCACAAAACAAAAAAAAAAAAAAAAAGGGAGGGATAATGAAAAAATCACATGTAGTAGCAAAATTTTTATTTCTATTGTTACCTGATGAGCTTTTGAAAGTATTGTTTCATTTCTTCTATATTGTGTAGTAGAAGCAGTAACTGCCTTCTTAGGCAGCAAGATATTTAATGTTGGAAAATAGGTAAAGGGGAGTTTGTGGTTTAAAATGGCAAAATATTTCAATCTGGCTGGTGAAGATCTTTCAGTATCTAAGTTTTCTTCTTGATTGCTGTGCTAGGCACATGAATTAGTGAACTAGAACATAAATCCAGTATCAATTGTAGCTCAAGGAGTTCCAGGAATGTGTGTCTCTGTGTGTTGGTTTTGCACAGCCTGGTTGGTGGTGGCGGGGAGGGGAGGACAGAGGTGGCTCCTGTGAGAAGCTGCTGGAAGCTTCCACCGTGTCCAGCAGAGCCAGTGGCTGATGGAGATGGGGATGGACATGGAGATGGACATGGAGATGGACATCCTGCTGGGCCAGTGAGAGATGATGGTAACTCCTCTGTGATAACAGATTTAAGAGGAAAATCAAAAGAAAAGGGGCTTTTTTTTCTACTCAGAGAAGAGGAGGAGGTGAGAACATGTGAGGGAAACAACCTGGAGACACCAAGGTCAGTGGAGAAGGAGGGGCAGGAGGTGCTCCAGGTGCCAGAGCTGAGATTCCTCTGCAGGCTGTGGTGAGACCTTGGTGGAGCAGCTGTGCCCCTGCAGCCCCTGGGGATCCACAGGGAGTGCAGAGATCCACCCACAGCCCCTGGGGATCCACAGGGAGTGCAGAGATCCACCCACAGCCCCTGGGGATCCACAGGGAGTGCAGAGATCCACCCACAGCCCCTGGGGATCCACAGGGAGTGCAGAGATCCACAGGGAGTGCAGAGATCCACCCACAGCCCATAGGGATCCACAGGGAGTGGATCGTTCATGGAGTCAATTATGGAAGCAAAGAGGAGAAAACACATATTTTATTGGTTTAGCTGACCCCAGGAGAAGACACTGGTCCTCACATAAACTTTAAATTTCAGCTGTTAACAACAAGAAAGGCTGAGTCAATGGGATTCATCATCAGTCATTGCTGTGAACACCTTTAGATTTTTTTGTGGGTGAAAAAAATCTAACGCAGTCATGAAGCCTTCTAATGAATATTTGGTGATTTCCTACAATTAAGGCATTATCACAGATTCCTCAGGTCTCTGCTTTGGGACCTGGCCTCTTTAATACCTTTACCAGTGGCATAGTGAAATTGAGTGCACCCTCAGCAGGTTTGCAGGTGACACAACAGCAGGAAGGGATGCTGTCCAGAGGGACCTTAAACTCAAGAAGGCCCATGGCATCCTGGGCTGCATCCAAAGCTCCATGGGCAGCAGGAAGGAAAGGAATTCTGGTGCCCTGCACAGGAAGGAGGATTAGAATGGGCCCTGAGGAGGCTGCCACGATGAGCAGAGGGATGGAGCATCCTCCTATGAGGAAAGGCTGGGAGATTGGGGCTGTTCAGCCTGGAGGAGAGATGGAAAAAGCAGACTTTCAATATCTTCTGAAAAAGTGGGTGACTTTTCAAATGGGCTGATAGTGATAGGACAAAGGGGGATGGTTTTAAAGTAGGAGAGACTTAGATCCCAGAGAAGTTGTAGATTCCTCATCCCTGGAGGTATTCAAGGTCAGGCTGGACCTTCATGAACCTGTTCTAGAGGGTGGCTTCCCTGTCCATGACAGGATGGGGTTTTGTTGGAGCTACAAGATCTTTAGGCTCCCTTCCAACCCAAGCCATTCCCTGATGATTCTGTCACCTGAACACAGATACAGTGGGCTGCTTCAGAAAGAAATTGTTCCATATTTGCATATTTTCAAGTGGAAGGTGCTAACTTGAAATAAATGGCAAATATTCAATAATGCAAATTATTGATACATTTGTTAATGTAACTGCTGGCATAAGAAAATGTAGCCAGCTTTACTGTTTGAAGACCTTTAACCTCATGATATCCTTGTAGTCCTCCTGAGTTGCCTCCCTTTCTTCCAAAGGCTATAAAATCCCCCTTTCCCCCTAAATTCCAGCTAAAGTGAAATTGAAGTTGCAAAACTGGCTGTAGTTATTGGTGTTTGCTGGGTTGCTTTGTAATCCAGACTTCTTACAACAAATCATTTCGCTCTGGTTTGTGCTGAGTGTTGTTGGAATTTGATCTTTCCATACTGGAATGTGTTTGAATCACATTATTGTTCTGATGAATTTCAGAAGTGAAGGTAATGATGCTTTTTTTATTTTTGGTAATGTTGCAAGTGCCAGTACTCTATGGAGCTCAGAAAAGTTTGGGGGCAGATGTGTTGGATATCCAAAAATCTCTTTATTTTTGAAAGTCGTTGCTTGTAGTCATTTTAAGAGAGAAACTTTTGGAGAAATGAGCAAAAGGGAGTTTAGAGCCAGATCTCAGACTGAGGAGAAGTCCTGTTGTCCTCTTTAAGCTTAAGGTCTCTGAACTCAGACTTTAATTGGCAAGACCCTGACAGCTGGCAAGGCCCTGAAGGCTCAAGTTGTGCAGACCCTTAGGAGTTCAGAGTGTGCCATTCAGGTGGCCATCATCTTTAAACACAACTCTGCAGGCTTTTTAGAAAATGTAAAGGTAAAACCACCACCAACAAAAAATCTTATTACCAGGTTAATTGCATTTTTCCAAGGGTGGCAACCCTAAATGCCTACAGGATTTGGCAAACACGAGACAAAGGCAGGCTTTTCCCCTAAAGCTCAGCAGCAGTTGTGTTGCAGCAGCAGCTGCTGCAGAAGGTGGATGTAGTGATGATATTGATGAGATTACTAATTTGTTTAGTAGACAGGGAATGAGGATTTGTCTGTTGGCTGTCATCATCCATCAGCCGTATGTTGCCCCAGGCAGTGGGTATATGCTGTTAGCCTGTTACTAATTTTACTTTGTTTTTTCTCAACTTAGTTCTTTTCTTTGGTTCATTTCATTCATTTGTTGTGACTGAAAACTAAACAAGAAGGAGGGGAAAAAAAAAAGCCCATTGCTCTGTCTCTTTGTTTGTCAGAGCAGGTACCCCCCAGCTCCTGCCTGGAGCCTCTTCCACCCCACTTGGCTGAAAGCTCTTGTTGAGAGGTGCTGTGGCCTATAAGGAAAATCCCTTTCATGGTCTAAAAAGTTTCCTTTAGAAGCTGGGGTTCTAGCTGAATTTACCCTTCAAAATCAGTAGGTGAGAGCTCCATTACATAATATTGCACCAGCTTGGGAATGGTTGGTGATGCTTTGACGCTGCCACACCTATGTTATATAGTTATAATATATGTTATATGTTATATATATAGTTATAATATATAAAATATTGCATGTGACACGACTTTTGAGGCTTTGGGTTCTTCTGTTTTTTAAGATATTTAAATTTTTTTTCATTTTTTATTTATGATTTTTTGGTTGGGGTGGGGTTTCTGCGTTGTGTTTTGCTGTTGTGTTTTAAATTTCTGAGACATTTAGATTTTACAAAGGGCAGGAAGTCCATGCAAAGGAATTTGGGGTCAAAAGTGTTAACTGGAAGCTCAAAGATGGTTTTATCTCATCCTGACTGTAATTTCCCATTAGGCCAATTCTGAAGGGGGAGGTCTGACTTGGAGCTGCAGATTATTTGACTTGGATTAAGTTTTCAAAGCTGAGAGTCCCTGTCAGAGATGATGTTTAATATAATTCCTAAGGGGTCAGTTCCCTCTGTTGCCATAAAATCTGTACCACAACGTTGTCACACTCTTCAAAACATGCTCTGTGTTGTGGTTGTGCCTTCTGGATCTCTCCTGGGGCTGTAAGGAAGTCTGAATTTCCAGGCTTCATTGCAATATCTCATTTATTTTCATTCTGATACTTCTAGTAGGGATTTTTAGCAGCACTGACCACTGCTTTAGGTATCTGAGCTTTGCAGCAACCTTGAAAAGTACCAAGGAACAATCCTCAGGGAAGGGAAGCTGGTGTTGCTATTATTATGGAAGATGACATATATGAATCTGAAAAAATATAGTTAAAAGCTCAACAGGAGGTAGATGTTGGTACATAGTGAAAATATATTATTTTCTGGCTATGTTATTTTTTTATCTCTTCTTAAATCTTCTATTTTCCTCACTCAGTAGAAGTAATTTATGGCCCTCCTCTTTCAGCCTTCACTCGTTCAGAGGGAGCAAATTTTGATGGTGACTGTGGTGTCAGCATGGAGTGCACGTGGTTTCTCCTGCTCCTCTTCCTGCTCAAGGGGTTTTCAGGCAACAGACAAGTGAATCTGGTTGAGATAACACCTGTTTTGTTTTATTTTGCTTTTAAAGATGTGATAATCTGCTTCCAAAACAGAGGAATGCTGCTAATTTTCTCAGAAAACAAGTGCAGTTTTCTAAGCAGATCTTTGTTTGAGGCTGGTGGTTCAGTAATCCATGAGTTGGGTCAAGGGGTGACTTCAGGCAGACTTAAACATCCTGAGATCTCAGCTTTGAAAACTTGTTAGTTTAACCAAGTTCCCATTTCTAAACAATTTCAGCAGGCTTTCTTGGTGGTTTTTAATTTATCTCTTTAAAAAAAAATTAAACACAATTGTTGATGAATATCTAACGTAGTTTTATTTTGTTATTTTTAACAACTTTGTTTTGCTTGTATGAGCATTGCTTGATGATTTATCCCTAGAGAGGGGGAAAAAAACTGCAGAAAATGTTTGAGGTGGCAGTGAAGTAGAAATTATCAAAACTATAAAGAAAAAATATTATTGAAATTACTGAAACTTTCTTAGAATCATCTAGGTTGAAAAAGGCCTTTAAAATCTAGTCCAACCATAAAACTTTTCAACAAGCCTTGAGGATAAACAGCATTCTTGAACACTGTGGGAAATTGCTGGCTATTGGGTTTGCCCTTATGTTTTTGCAGTCATGAAAGTGTGTCCATGTGCATGTCAAAGGCTTCAGGTGGCATCTTTTTCTGTGGAATAATTATGCTGAGAACTTCTGTGGTATCTGATAAATTACTGAGGTAAAAAGAGGCTTTGTTGTCTAGGAACTCATCATGATAGTTTGTTTTTAAATAAGCAGGAGTTAAGTTAGTATGTTTTCCTTCTTTCTTTCTGACTGATTTCTGTGAAGAGGGAAAAAAAAACAAACTACCAAGAAGCAATGAGAAATGGGAGAGATCTTTCAGTAAAATACCAGGGTTAAGAGACAGCAATATTTTGAGTACTTCCAGCTAGTTACAAGTCTTTTATCCAAGTGTTGTTTCTGCAGGTTGTTTCTGTGCTCTGCACGTGTGGCTGTGTAAAGGGGGCAGAAAGGAGGAAGAAAAGCATCTTTGAGCAGCAGCAGCAGCACAGCACTGGCTGTGTGGGCACCACGGGCTCACATCCTGGGCCAGGGGAAAGGAAGGCAAGGGGGCAAAGCAGGAGCAGGGAGAGGGACAAACAAAGGCAGGGAGGGTGTTTTTGCTTCTGGTTTTGTACCCAGAGGGTCCTCTGTGGGGCTGTGTGTCTTTAAAAGCAGTGGGGGGTTGGAGCTGGGGGAGTGCTCACAGCAGTATGTATAACACAGCTGTGCTCTGTTTATGCTTAGGCTACAATAAAAAAGCTATAAAATGTGAGATGTCATAGCTCCACTTTGCTTTATTTATACTGTTTCCTCTGAGCTCTGTCACACTGCACATTCATCTGCTAAGTTGCAGCAAGAATGGAGATTAAAATATCACAGCTCAAAATAGGAGTCAAGCGGAAGGAGATTCATCATAGCCCTATTAAAAAATATGTAAATATGGGAATGAAGTCATTTTAAAGCTGTATGGCTCTCCTTCTCAGTGGGCTGGGGAAAGCTGTGAGTGATGTGCTATGAGAGTGACAGATTTATGGGACTTGTTCTTCTTTCTATTTTTCACTCCACCAAAATACTTTTAAGATTAAAAATATCAATTTGAATTGCAAATTTTCTCTATGCCATATATGTATTTTTTTTTAAAAAATGGTTTTCTTCTTAACCACTGCCTAAACTAATAATGGAAAGAAGTATTATTCCCAATTAAAAGGGGTCAGAAGCACGCTCAGATGTTGAACTTGCAGTAGACAGGATTTGCCCTTCTGGAGCACTTTTCATCCAGATCCTTGGAGCACTTCAGGCATTGTGTCAAGCCTCTCCTGCCCTCTGAGATAGGGGCCTGCCTTACCCTCTGCACACCAAAGTACATTGAGTACTTGCAGCTGCAGTTCTTGGAAATGTCCTGTGCCACTCAAACCATGGTATTTTTAATGGAGGTTGTTCCTTTTCTCTGCTACAGCTATTCTGAAAATTGAGCTGGGGTAAGAAGAATTGCAATCCCAGTTTCTGATCGCTTTCCATAAATGCTGTGCAAAGAAAGCTGCCTCTGCTAGCAGGAGCAGTGCTCTTTTGAACTTTGCAGCAAGTCTTTGATGTGGCCAGATTTGGGCACACATTTTCCCCTGGAAGAACAAAGCACAGATGTTACAAGATACTTGAGAAATGAGGGATTTTAATTAATACCCCGAAGATACAAGGAAGCCACCAAAATATTTCACCCATGTTCAGTTCCGAAGCCTATTTTTGGGTAAAGGAGGTGAAATGTGCTGCCACTAAATGGAGATTTGTAGGTCAGTGTGGGTAGAGTGCAAAGAGGGGAGCCAAGGGTCCTTTCCTGCAGTTGCCCTGGAAGCTGAGGGCTGTAAAAGAAACTGGAAACTTTTTGATGCAAAGTGCTGAAGGCAGAGCAGTGATTGTGTCTGCATAGACTTTGTAGCATTCACTTGGCCTGTCCCTGAAGAAGAATTTCTTGTGTCTGTCCATCCAAGTGGGATCCCTGTTCAGCTTCTGATCAGCCACTGAACAATACAGAGAAATTCCATCCAAAGGAGGGGTTAAAATTTATCATTATATATTAAAGGTTGTTGGAAATAGAGTTTTTTTTTGTATTTTTTTTAAGTGATGTATAAACACCAGAAGTTAGCCAAAACTTAATTGACTGACATTCTTAAAAGTTGGTGCTTTGTGGATAAAATCAAGATTCAGCTGAACAAGACCAGGTCCTCTCTCTGTCCTGTAACTGTGTGAAGTGCAACGATGAGGACTGAGGGAGTCAGACCACAAGTTTCCAGTTGTCCCATTCCTGGGAATGCCAAAATTCCTCGTGCCTTGTGTGAACTGAAGTGCCTGTGGAATATCCCCCACCAAGAATGGGGCTAAACCTACCCAGTGGTTTATTTCCTGCAGAGGTGGCTTTCCTGATGGTGGCTTTTGCCCCATCTCCCACTGAAGTGTGTTGGCAGGAGTGAGGAGGAGTGTCTTTGGGGTCTGCATGTCTGCTCTTTGTTTTTTGGTCTCCTCTTTTGCTTTGTTGCCAGGAAATACAGGAAATGTCAGTGATTTTTCCTGCTCCAGTGTGTGATTCTGTAGAAGTCCTGGGATATTTTGATGCATTCATTAAGCTCTTATTCTAAGTAGAAGACATATTTCCTTGTCAAGCTCTTCCTGTGCCATGCATGTTTGAGAATTGCTGCTTCTGGCTGAGGTTTGGGGTTTTTGTGGGCTCTTTTGGCATGGCAGTATAATCCTGTTGACCCTGTAACAATAACGTGTATATTTGTGTTTTCTTAAGGCAGCTCTGGTCCTGTAAGCGAACAAAGCTCTAAAAATACACTTGAGCTTGAACATTCTCAGCTCTGAATCACCTGTGGGTTGTAGTGTACTCTCAAATAGTGATCCTCATTCTCCCAAGTCCCTTTTTTGTTTTTTTTTGCTTCTGTTTGGTTTTGCTTCCATCAAACGATGAATTATTTGGCGGAGGAACCAAGAACATTTTTCAAGATGCAGTGTGATTTATAAGCCCAAATCCCATTTCAAAAATGACTTGGGAATAATTTAGGAATGTCAGGCTTGTTGGAAAACAATGGATTTGGGCAAAAAAAAAAAAGTGCCTTGTAATCTATTTTTTCTTGTAAAATTTATTGCCTGAGCTACCAGTGCTCTGGATATATTTGTTATTTCATTTAGCTAATGTTTTACTTGATCTATGTTTCTTGCATGAAAGGTTATTGATATGACAAAAAGGCTGTAATTTCAATGCTGTGATATCTGCTCAGCAGTGAGTCTTCTGCTGGGGACCTAGTGAGTCCTACTGGATTTCAAGGTCCAAAAACAGGTTTGGGAAACCATCTGTCTGTTCATTAAGATGATGGTGGGAAGGAAAACTGAAACTGTTTCAGAGGGGTGCTCAGCACTCTCTAAAAACCAGATTCAGCTCACTCTTCTTCAAGTTAATCAAGTTCTTGATCTGTTTCAAAACCATATCCCTTGCATTTCTGAAGTGTACATAACCTGAAATATTGCATTTGTCCTGTATCTGGTGCTGGGACGTGCAGTGTTTAAAAACCACACATTCTTTGTAATCAATTTCTTTTTTATTCATGGCAAACTTCTATGAAGAAAATACTGCTGCTGTACAAACATAGCAAATAATGAATTTTATTGTGAAATTCTGTGAATAAAAGTCTAAAGATTAACAGATCATCAATATACATTATAAATATCAGAAATAGCAGTGAGTTCTGATTGAGATTTAAGTCATATACTTGTATATATACATATATAGGGCTTCACAGGGCTTATTGATTGATTGGATTTACATATGAAATCATCAAAGTATTATGCAAAGTTTAAGAAGTGCAGCTATGATACAGTTGGTTAAAACTGGAAATTAACTTTGGAATTAGTTCCTAAATTTTAACGTCTTAGCCCAGGCAAGAATGTAATTTAATGATTTGGAAGTCCTTTAGGAAAGTCTTAGCACTGTGAATTTAGTTGATTATGAGAACCTAATTTGAGACTAAGCTATATTGACAGTTTTTGTGATATCAGTGAGTTCTTGGTTGCCCACAGTGATACATCCACTGGATATGACCTGCATCTGTTTTCTTCTTTGTGTAAATCCAAGCAAGGAAATATTAAGTAAGAAGTCACCAGTACTACGTTTCTTCCTTGCTAGCAAAGTGAATTTTCAGCCAAATGCAGGACAGCTGGGCTGTGCTGAATAGTAAAATACAGGTAATCCAGTGAATCAACTGAAGGATTAATATTTACAAAACATGAGGCTCTCCCAGGCATCCTGTATCAGCTGGGCTAAATATAGAGGGCTATTAAAGCTTGACAATGTAACAGGGAAAGTCATTTGCTATCAGTTACATTTTAACAAGAGTGTTTCCTAATGCCAGTTGGTTGACACTGATGCTTTGCAGCCTTTATAACATTTATTCAGCATATTTAGTCCCAATACTTGCTGAATGAATATCAAAATTGCCACTAATGCTGCCCTGATTGTTTTGTTTTTTGTTTTTTTTAAAGCAAACAAGAGTACTGCTGTTTGAAATATTTTCACTGTAAATTTAATTTTGCAAAGCAGGACTTTGATACAGCAATGCTGACCACGAGGGTGTTTCTAAATGGACTCACCAGGATTGTTTTACTCATTTCAGTGGTTGCAGGTCAGGGGTTTTGGTTCCTCCCCAAAGTCTCTGGTGGTATCAAAGGTGGCCTCCTCTCGTTCAGGTCATTAGCTCTGCCTGCCACAGAAGTTTCTTGCCTCCTTTTCTCTTTGGTTCCCTTTTGCTTGTATTAATTAGTAGTTTGCATCTGTCTTCACAGTTGCTTGGTTGCACTGGGATCTCTCCCCTCTTCTGTTCTGCCAACCTGTGTAGAAATGAGCAGCCCTTAGAGCTCAACTTGTTTCCTCACAGCCTTCTTTTGTGTCCCCTCAGGTACCAAGCCCTTCCCACGCCACTAGACACGATAAAACCTTGTATGTTCTTGCATCCTCTCTTCAAATGTCATAATTACTTCCATACTTTATAGTTTCATGTGAGTCTCCACTGGCCAACCACGAAAATTAATTGAATAATAATACCAAGCAAAGAAGTGGGAGCTTCAGCTTAAGGTGATGTTGGCATCTGAATCAATGAAAGGGTCAATTTTGGGTTTTTTTTTGAGGTATTTGCAGCTCCCAGAAGCAGAAAAGGTGCCTCCCTCGTTAGCATTGCAACTGCTCATAAAGTGGATGGAATAAATTCAGCCTGTGCCTGGAGCTGCCTGGCTGCTGGCCCACCTCTGCCCAGGAGCACCCTCACTTAAATTATGAAACCCCCCATCATTTTGGGACCACCCAGGTGTGGGTGCCTTGGATGCAGCAGGTGATATTTCTGACCAAACCAGAGGGGTCACAGAGCAGATCCAAACACTTTGGGGTTAGTGAGGATGATTTTGGGGGGGAGGAGAATCTTTTAAAAAATACAGTTCTACAGAATTCAGTAGGAAAAAAAAAATGGAGTAAATGTCATTACATGTTACTCACCTGCAACCCCTGCAGAGGCAATGAGTTTACACTTAAATTTACAGCTTCCAGGGATAATGAGGAGCAGAACTCCATGACTGTGCCCTGGAGGAAGAAAAGAAAGAAACCCAAAGATAATGTACTACCTACTAGATAGCCTAAATAATGGCTATGAGACCATGCATTGAGTCCTGCCATCTGCAAAAGTTTATTATTTACTCTCAGCAGAGTCACAGTTACGTTTTCTCATGAACTAAAATGGGATGGATGAGAAGACAGATCTTTCCTTTGGATATGGTGATGTTTGGGTTTTTTCATTGTCCAGAAAACATCACAGTTATGTGTCGAGGAATAAATAAAGTGAAAGTAAATCTCCACTGAATTTCCATAGCTGGAGGAGTTTTCAATAGCAACATGGGAGGACAGTGTCAGACCACAAAAATAAGCAAATAAATAAAAATAAAGCTGCTATTCTGGCTCAGCAGCCTTGTTTTTAAAACAAAGAAATGACTCTTTAGACTTTAAATATTTTATTGACTTCTTTGCTACTGCAATTTTTCTGATATAAAAATATGAATAAAAAACCATTATGTAAATAACTGGGACAGCTTTCTAGTGTTGCAAAAGATTACTGACAGAATATCCTGATGCCAGACTAACATGTTACATTATTTCTAAGATTATTCTTGTTACTTGCCTTTAGTACCTTTATTCAAAGAATCCTTAATGCACTCTAATTGTATTATTACTAATAGGAGTTGTAACAACAATGATAAAATATTTATTTGAATTGCAGTAATTACTTTAAGTCATTGTGTCTAATTAAAGTCCAAAGACTTTTAACATCAATGAGAATCTTTTTACCAACTTCAAAGATTTGGGCCCTGCCCTATGAGAATTTTCAGCTCTATTCTTAATGCTATTGGTTATGCTATAGTTCACTCTGATAATCATCATAATTTATAGAATCATCACACTTGCCTATAATTAAACTTTATTTTCAGAAGTGTGATGATAATTGGATTTCTCAGTTAAGACAACTGGTGGTATCAGTGCAAGAATAACAGCACAGAGTGAGGATCCTTGGAGTCAGATAGCACAGAATTTAGGAGGCAGCACTGGGAGTAGAGCTGTGGAAGTAGTGATATTTTAAGGGTGGTTTATGACAGAGTCTTTCTTCTCCAATTTACAGGTTAAGGACCCAAAGGGCAACAGCTAAGCATAATGGGAAAATAGTTTTCAGTCACTTGAGGGAGGAATTCAGGATTTGGATGTCACATTGCACTTTTTCTGCTCCTGTTTCCTCCTGGCAAACCATCCAGGTGCCTGTGTGAGTGGACTCTGGGCAGAATTGTGGCCTGGTAGTGGTTGCTGCTGCTGTTCTGAGGAAACACTGGTACCAAACCTTTTTTTCCTCCTGGAACCACCAGCATCAGTGGACAGTAAACTGCATTTGCTCAGAACTGCAGGGAACATTTTTCTTATCAGGGAGAGAAAAGCAGGGAAGAACTTAAAATATGTGAGTCAGAATTCTTCCTCCTTGGGTTTGCTGGGGTGAGACAGCTTCATGCCACTCAAAAATGAATTGTAAAGGCATTGCTGAAGGGGAGGTTCTCTTTGCTTATCTGTCAGCTGGAAAAAGAGTAGAATGACTGAATGAACTTGTTTGGTATTGATTAAGGGAAGCATATTGAAACTAATGCTGTAATGACTGCTTAATAAATAATATTTCAAATAGAGATTTCATCACTAAGGCACCTTTTCTGTACTATACAGAGAAAAAAATTGCTGTGTCCTGTACCAGTTTCATCACTGAAATGAGCACCTTAGGCTGTATTATATTTGATGTTGCCACATCAACCAAAATACAGCTGAATGTTTGACATGTTTCTTCTGTTATAATAATAAGGAAGACTCTTTTCCCTGCCCCCTTTGATACATCTATAGATACAAACCACTAATAAAATGAGGTTTATGTCGATGAATACTGCACTTTAAGGGGTAGATTACAATAAAACTGATATCTTACCCTTCTAAGCTCTTGGGTTCTCTCTGCTGTTAGGGTGCTGAACCAGGCACTGCTTGGTCTAGTGAGCAGTCCACATCTTTATTTTTCTTTTTATTTCCTCAGTAACAGTTCTGTTTCATGAGCTCCCACAGAAATCTTCATTAGCATTAGTTACCAAAGATTCTCTGCTCTCTGCTCTCAGCTGTGTTTGCTCATGTTCAGTTTGAGGTCCCTGGTGCAGTCCCCTGTGTGCTGGCCAAGAGAGCAGCTGTCATACAACATGAGGCAATAACAATATGTCTTGCAGTGTTCCTGCCCTGGAAACAAAGAGAGAATATTTAAAATCTCATGAGAGAGAGCTTGTCCTGATAAGCTCTGCTCTTTTAAGGAGATGTGATAGCTGAGTGAGCCATGGGAATGGATGGGCAGCTTTCTGCAGGAAGTCTTGGAGCAGGAAGCATCTGTGCCCAGCTGAGAATTTGAGTTTGTACTGGTACTCCTCCCTCACATGAGACCTGAGTTGCTCAGAGGAATGGAACCACAACATCTGGACACAGATTGTAACTCCAGCCCCTAATAATGGCAGGTATGCTGCTCTTGAGTGCCCAGAGCATTTCCTTTGGCCAGTGTTCCCATTGCTTCTCTGGGAACAATCCCCCAGGAAGAACAGCTTTCCCAAGCAGGGGCCTGGCCCTGATGGTTAAATCAGTCCAATTACTTGTATTTTAAACATGTTTTACTCTAAAACTGGGGTGACTTCGTGGCCTCTGAATCCTCGCTGTGGAATGGAAGTGGAGGCAGATAACAAGTGTGATTTTGGTGAGAGCAGAAGCTGGCTTGTCATGGCAGCATCAGGACAAATCTGCATCTTTGCAACCACCTGGCTTCCTGAGACTTCTTTCCCCAAAATTGTTGATTCAGGGTGACAGATAAGGATGAGTACATATTTATCTCTGCTCTGCCTTTCCTGCCTGTAGAAGTTGTGCCATGGGATTCTCCCTAGCATGGGATATTTCCACCACTATCAGTTCTCCTGTAATTGATAAAGAAGTGTAGTGTTAAAAATGGCAAAATTTATGGATAGGTGCCATGCTTCCAGATGAGATTAATAATGTATTTTCATTGTGAGGAAAGGATAAATTTCTGTCAGGCTTGCTGGTGTCATCAGTCCCCAACATGAGCAAACATCTGAATTCAGAGGGGCCTTCTCTTGTGGCTGCCTTTTCTTTAAAAGCACACCAAGTGCAACGTGCAAAATATTGTGGGGAAGTTTCCTTTCATCTGCTGACACTGTTTGGTGTTTATTATTTATGATAGTTTTGTGTGTATAAACACAATAGGCACTTTATAAATTGGATTGTTTGCAGGCCACCACAAGACACAAACGATATTGTTGCCACCAGATGCATTCTATAGAATATACAACCACTGATGAATTTGTAGCACAGGGGCCTGTCACACTATTTTTTATGTGCTGTGAGTGAGGCACATCACTTCTATAAGTTCATTTATTGCAGCAGCTTACTTTAGGAAACATTATTGCATACAGTGACTGTGAAAGGGGAGCACCTACATTTTGCAGCACCGAAGGCTGTAATGACAATTTTCCAGAAGCTTTGAGATCTGCATGTGATTTGCATAAAATATAGCATGTTTACATGATTTTTCCTCTCAGAGAAATGCATGCTAATAAGGTATGTATTAACTGGATGGATGTGTACTAATATTATTTGCTTCATCAATAATCATTCTGTGACTGGTGCTCTCTATCCATCGTGCCAGCATTTGTAACCATCATGTAATGTTTAATTCAAAATTATTTTTGGGAGGAGAGGGAAATGATGGTATTATGCTTGGGTTTGTTTTTTTTTTTCCCCTCAGGTATTTTAAAAAAAGTAGTAAATACTTATTTGACTGATGAATAAAACATTTGATCTGCAGGATTCCACTGTGCATGAGGAGCACATTAGTAAAAAGATGATGAGGATGTAGCTGAAACCAGTATCTCTGAAAGAATTTATTTCCTGTAGTACAAACCAGCAATGGCATTATCTGGCCTTTCTAAAGGGCATTTTAGCACAATTCCTGTGTTTCAAATCCTGCCTGTAGAGTAGATCAGCAAACAGTAATCAGCAGATGTGGATTCCAGGGAATGGGCAAAGTGTCTAATGACTAAATGCAGTGATTAGTGAAGGTAGGATCAAGACAGAACCATAATCCCCAGAACAACCAAGATAACTTTTTTCCTTCCCAAAGCCAGTTAATACCTTGCCCTTTTGATTATCCTACCATCAGAGGGAAGTGCCATCTCCTACCTGGCTCTCATTACTCCATCAGCCATGTTAATTTAAATACTTGTAAACACATAAAACAGTCTTCTGAGCAGAAGGCTGTATTTTGTTTATACACATTTGTGCACCTCCGTGTTTTTATCCCTCCAATGACCAGCTCTGAAGTGTGCAGCTCTCTCCAGCTGCACAGTGTGAGGGTGGATGTCCAGCCCTGCCCCAGGAGGGAGCAGGTCCCCAGAGGCCCCAGCCTGCAAGGGGACCCCCATCACTGCTTGCTGTGACCTCAGTGGCTTCACCTGGGAAAAAGTTTGCTTCTTCCCTCCATCCAAAAGTTTCATTGTGTGAAGAGAGTAGGAAGAAGGTAACTGGTTCTACTTTATTTTTTCTGATCTTGACCAGAACAGCCTCGTGATAAAAAGAACTGGAAGAAAAAGAGGAGAGAAGCAGCAGGGCAGGGGTAAGCCATGGAAAAAGGAAGTTAAAGCAGTGAGAGAAATCCTAAGGAATAAGGGAAAGAAATTTAGATGCTTCTTAAGGTTCTGCAGTTTCAGAGACTTTGTTGTCTGAGACTCATTTTAACTCTGAGTGCTGATTTTTGATTTTTTTTCCCTACCCTCTCCAACTGTATGGATTTTGTCCTCTCAGGTCTTTTGGGGATGATGGTGGTTGTAATTAATACTGCAAATTGTTGACATTTCCTGTGAAAAGTAGTTTTGATTTCAACAGGGATTGTAAAGCCTTGTTTCATTTCAGTTACCATTTTGACTTTGAAAATCCTTTTAGCATTGATAATACAAGCAAAGCATTTTTGCAGGGGTGAGAATACTGACATTTTTTGGTATCACTGGTTGTGAGGAACAGTTCTTTCTGAATTTAATTTTTGTCAAAATGAATTGTCACTGAAGAGTTTACTCATAACTCTCCTAATCAAATATTAAACTGGTATTTATCATGGTTTGAGTTACTTTTGATGACTTTTTTGTTTGTTCTGATGTAAAAGTACAACTAAAAGGGAAAATTAAATGGATCTCTTCTAAAAACTGTGAGCAATGCAACTTAAAGTTGTGATGCATCATGAAGGTGTGGTCTATATTAGGCATTTTAACCCCTAAAGGACATGGAAGGCACGAGGCACACAAGTGACAATTTTACTGAGGCTCTCTGGAACTGTAATCAAGTTGAATTTTGTGTGGCTTTGTGCTATTTGGAGGATGGAATGGGCAATGATTTATGTTTCTGAGACTTCTTTTCTTTGTAAAGAACCCCTTGTTTTCCAGCCTCACCCACCTCTGACACAGCCCTGAGCCACAGTCTGCCCTCCTGAGGGAAAGATCTCCTTGACAAATATCAGGGGATTTTCATGGGTCTCAGGTGGGTGGGATGTCCAAGGAGCAACCTGGTCTGTGGCACAGGGGTTGGAGTGAGATGATCTCTGAGGTCCCTTCCACCCCAGGCCATTCTCTGCCCCTGTGATTCTTTTCTCTGGCAGTATGAAATGGTGGTAATGGGGAAAGATTGGTGCCTTCCAGCACTATGCTGAGAGCTCTTTTTAATCCCCATGGATGAAACTCAAGGAAACCTTAGCTGTTTGCAGGCAGCTCTGTGCAGATGGCCAGTAAAGAGTTAACAGCAGGTTTGGCTGACAACTCTTCTACACGCTCCTGTGGAGGAAATAGTGAGGAACTTGTGTTTCCTCTTGCTTTATTGATGTTTTCTTTCATTTTCATTCATGAAATTCAAACCCTCTCAGTAAGCAACAGCACCTAACAGGCTGCTGCTTTTATTAACAGTCCTTGGAGGGTAACAAAAGGAATGGGTGGAACAAGCTGAAATACTGCTCTCTTGGACAGTCAATGTGGAAAAGCAGTAGCTAAGCCTTTACTGTCTAGATGAACACATTTTTTACTTTTCCACTCAGGCTCTGCTTGCTCTTTAGGGTGATTTAATATGAGGATTTTCTGTTGTTTAATAGTAACTCTTAGAAACAGAAAGAAAATGTTTAAAGAGAGAACATCTGAGCAGCATCACTTACACAGATTTTTCCTTATGGACACTGTTGTGTTGTTTTTTGTTTTTTTTTTTTTTTCATCCTACTTCCACTTAAATCCATGTGTCAGTGAATCACAGAGTTACTTGAAAGGCTGTTTCTGTGGGTCATGATTAGAGATCCCTGAAATCATGAGAAAACAGGACATAAGGAGGAGAGTAAAGTTCTGCTGGGCTTTACATAATTGGAGTGTAAAGAGGGGCTTTTGTGTTTATTTCAGAGGTCCAAAATGTGCCAAGCTACTTCTGCTACGTTCCCACCTGGAAACTAAAACCATTAGTCATGGAAGAAAGGGACAGTGTGTTCTGAGCCACTGATGTATCTGTGTTTGTTCTGTGACATTCCCCCTCGCAGAGTTAGGGGAGTGTCTGGGCTCTCAGCATCCCGCTTGTCGCAGCTCCTCATGAGAGGGGCGGGCGAGATGGAAACTTGGTCTGCCCTGCCGTGGTTGTTGGCCCTCAGGCACCCCCAGGAGAGGCAGCCACAGTGCTGTGCTGCCCCACGTAGCCCTCAGGAGCTGCCAAAGGTACAAAAAGATGATTTTTTTGCTCCCTTGCAGCCTGACACCAGCACAGCAGATAACACACTAAATTACTGACGTTCATCCGAGTGGAAAATGGTGGTAAATGGCAAGGAAGTGCAATTATTTAGTTTTTTACTGAGCTCCTCTTTCTCAGTTGTGTGGAACAGCCAAACTTTCCAGACGTGGGGCCTGTTTATGAGTGTCTGCAATACTTTGTTGTTTTTTTTTTCCTCCCTGCGTTTTTCCCATAGGCTTGTTCACAGCAACACCCACTGGAGGTAATGAGCAGTGACAGTATCACTGCAGCTTTCCCCTGGGGAGCTGCACAGCACTGGCTCCTGCAAGCTGTGCTTTTTGTGTAAAGGGTGGGATGCCTCCAGTCTCCAGCAGCATGTTTTCTGTCAACCAGGAGAAAATGCTTGAATACAAAAGTCTAATAAACCTGGTCAAAGCGAAGCTGGGGTTTGGGTTACTCAGCTGCTGAGAATGACACAGAGCTTAATGCAATGTGGTTTATTTTATTCCTGAAGTAGGGTCGTTGCAATCCAAGCAAGAAGTGGAGCTCTCATGGTAATGTGAGCGTTTTCAGTAGAAGGAGCACGAGATTCTGTTTGTAAGAGAAATTCGACCCCAGGCATATGAAAATGTGGGACTGGAGAGGATAAAACATAAGAAGCTCCTGGTGAAGACATGGAAATGGCCTTTGTGTGGCCTTCTGGTAGGAAGACAGATCAAGTTGAATGTGCTGGACCTGAGAGTTTTGTTGCTGCGAGAGCTGGGCTATAATTTAGTGAGCTGACAGGAGGAGTGAAGTATCTCCTCAATATCTGTGTTTGGCAGAAGAGATGAATGCATACATCGGGAAACAATGTTTAAGTGTTTTATTTCCTTATTTCAGCCTGTCAAACTGTCAGCGTAGTTAATGGCCACCAGGAGAGACTGAGGGAAGGGAGGGAGGGGAGGAGGAGGATAAATGGAAGGAAACAAAGGTGCTGTGGAGTCTGGAAGAAAGGAGAACTGGGAAGGATTAGCAAGGCACTGGAGGCACAATGGTCCCCTGGACACAAGCATCCAAACTCCCTGCACTGGCTCAGAACTCTGCCCTGCTCCAGACTTCCAAGGAAATGTGTGGAGATAATGAATGTCCCGACCTGCTGCACAAGATAACTTTATTTTCCTGCATTAATTTTGCTGTGGTAGCACCAAAAGAGACTTCAGCAGGGCTTCATGTCATATTTAAGTCATGTACTTTGCCAAAGCAGCATCCAGACTGAACATGGTGGAATTGGCTTGCCCAGACTTTGACATCCTGGGATTCAGGTGTTTTCTTTGTGTTGTTCTGCAGACTGTCTGTACCTGGACTTGTTCCTTTAAAGAAACAAGGTTTGAATTGTTTCTGCATTAAGTATACAGGGAAATGTAAGGGTTTGGGACTAAATTCTTTTTTCTGACACTCCCACGCACCTTCCACAAAGTCAGTACAAATGGAATGTATTTCATAAAAGAAGTATTTTTAAGGCCAAGCCAATATTATGTATTATTTTCATTGCATGGAAACAGAACAAGAGTAAAAATAATTTTTTTTTTTTGTGTTTAATGCATGTTTGGCTCAGTAACCACAGAGGAGGATAATACAAAATACTCCTGTACTTTAGGCAAAAATGACACTTTGTTTTCATTGCCTTGCTCCTCATGGGGGTTGGCAGTCAGAGGGCTTAAGCATTCTGCCATGGGAGGTGGAGTTGGCTCTCATACACCCAGATGAAGCACCTTCTGAACTAGCTGCCTGTGGGAGGTGAAGAGCCCAGGCAGGACCTGTCCCAGCCTGGATAAATGGTAAAACCTGAAGCTTTTTGGGCTCTGTGGGGAGAGCCTGGCTCAGCTGGGGCTAACCTGAGCAAGAAAAAGTCCTCTCCTTGTGCATTGAGGCTGAGAACAGAGCCCACCTGGAGACAGGGATGAAACTTTAGGATGTTGTAGTTTTGAGCTGGAGGAAATCTTTGGGCATTGCTTGTTTGTGTCAGTAGAGCTGCGAGGCCACAACTTTGCATGTGAAGCCACTCTCGTATCCTGCAGCGTCACAAGGTATGAGTTTGACCTGGGCATGGTAAAAACTGGGTTTCCTTTGACAGATCATTGTAATAGTTGTGTGTGTGCTATCAGAATGCACATTTTTAATTAATTATTTTACGAGATTCAAGTGGCTTTCACTTGGTTCTGCCTAATGCTTGGTAAAAAATTTATCTAGGTCAAACAAATTATTAAAAGAAGGAAAGAATGGCACAGTAGCATTCAGCATGATTTAGAGTTTTTGTTATGTTATTGGTCCAAGTTGTCAGTTTTTCACTGGTCATTCCAATGAAGGAGAATTTTAAAAGGAGTTTTGAAAGGTAATATGGAAGGCTTTTGAAGTCTTATGGTATGTTTTTGGTTACGAGGAGAGCCATGAAGAATACTTGGTGTTCACTTCTGAAAATAGTTATTAGGTGTTGGAGGGTGGTGCTGCCTTGAGGGAAGAGTCAGCCTGGCTGTGCAGAATTGAAGAGAACAAAGTAAAATGGCATTAGTTTGGGAGGAAATGAGAGGAGCAAGGGATGAGAAGGATGACTTTTGCTGTGGTGAGAGTGGGACAAGACTGCTTTTATGAACAATGAGGTAGTTGTGTGCTTACATCATGTGTTTTATGGCTTTATGGTGGGACTGGAGCTGAAATCTGCATGGTATTGGAAGTGGTGTGGTTTAGCACCCTTCGAAAGAGGTGTTACTTATTTGTGCCTGTCATCATATGGGGCAGCTGAAAGGATGAAGTCTGAGCCCAACCCTGCAGCTTCAGGAACATGATGTCAGTACAACACAGTAACTCTTTTTAATGCACATTTAATCAGAGCCATGGAGCCTGCCTGGTGCATGTGCTGGGCCCTGTGGTCTCGGGAGATGCTCAAAGCCTGACTGAGGCGTTTCCAGTGACTCAGGGCAGGCGGAGCTGCTGGTGGAGGGATACTGAGCCCAGTGGGGCAGCCCCTGCCGTGCTGGGAGGGAGAGCTGAGCTGCCAGGGAGCTTCTCTCCTTCCTTTGTTCCTTGGAAAAGAACGAGCCTCATCTCAAACCTGTAGCAGCACAGCCAATGGCTGAATACAGGGACAATGCCGTGTCTCTGTATTTACATTTTCCACCTGATCGTGATGCACACCTGAATTACCTTGCTTTGCTGAGCTGTTGTAGGAGCTGGACATTAAATAACTGGGGTTTGACCCTGAATTTTGAGGCTCTTTGCTGAAGTGGCCAAATGAGCCCAGTGTGCAGGCTCACATGGTTGGAGGGAGGGAAGAAATGAAGCAGAACTCTAAAAAGAAGTTAGTTTGTTACTCAGCCAGTTTTTCAAAAGGAAAGAGAGTTTATGTGGATCCTTGGAAACTGCTTCACATTGTTCTTATTCAGGAATATACATAGGAGACACTTTTTGCCAATAAAAGCATTAATTCATGGGTAATGTGGAGCCCTGGCCATTCCCATGTGAAAGCTCTGCCAGATTGGGTCAGATGACTCCACCTTCTAAAACTATGTATGTTTATGACATGCACTGCTTTAAGCCATAAATAAATCTGTGGCATTGTGCCTGTAATAATCTTTCTGCAGAGCTGTACAGCCTACTACCCATTAGCTGATGTATTTATCATGCTTACTGTTCTTTTCCATTATGGCTGTAGTACGAGTGTGATGGTATCTGCTAAAGTAATTTAAAAAGTGTGGTTTAAAGTACAAAAATACAGATCATGTGAAGTACCCCTGAAGGTAATGGAGCTCCATGTGGGCACAGAACTAATTACTGTGTATCATTTTTTTGCTCATACAACTGAAATTCATCCATACACTCTGCTTGTATGTGTACAAATATTCAGAAATACATTTATTTGAGATACACTGAAACCCTCCTGCTTGTGTACACTCAACTGTTATAAAAACAAAGTTCACACAAACACATGAGATTGAGATTCCACGTGCAGAGATGCTCATGGGGAGATACTATTTTAATATGTAGAAGGAGGTGATGATGTAGTGAAAGACTTTGTTACAGTATGAAGATGTAATATGTATATCTACACAGTGTTAGACATCCAGAGCTAAGGAAATACCAACTGTGCAAGACTAATGTTCCTTTATTCCAAATTATTTGCTCTTTGTAGGAGCAAAGAAATTATGCTGCAATAAAAACATTTTGGAATTAATTTAGCTTTAATCTTATAATCCTATTGTTTACCAGTTTTATGAATAGATACTTTAAAAAGAGGGGGTTCATAATTAAATGTGGCTGTCATCACAACCCCCAAATTTCTTTAGCTCTGGCTGTTTACATACTTTCTTCTGGCATTTCTGCTGGTTCTTAGCATTTAAAAAAAGTCCTAACAACTAACTCACCCTTGAAATTCCAGGCTATCTTGAAGCCTTATGATTTTAGAACACCCATTAATTCTGCATCTAAGTATTATGGAGTGTCTGTGAAGAGTGCAGCATTTTGGCATCTCCCTTCTGGCAGCAGTTGAGTGCTGTTAATTCCAAAGGAAAGAAAGGTTTCAGAGCTATCAGGGGCTGCCCTGGAGAAGGAGCACTAAGGGAAGTTCAGAGGGCTTTGCTGCAGAGGTCTCCTGTCAGCTGTCTGATGCTGCACCCCACCCTGGCAGCTCTTGGCAGATGTTGTGATGCTGTGCCCACATTCTAAAGCTGCTAATGTAGAAGGGTTACAAGTTTGCCAAGAAAATAACTTGGGTTTTTGTGGATGTTCTTTTATGGATTGAAGAAAAAGGTTGATGGAAACCTTTTAGAATTTCTGATTGATACACCTCAGGCTGATTTTGTGCAGTAGGAAACTACTGAGATATCAGACATCAGAAGTCAGTGGTCCTTTCAGGTCCATCTCTCCTGAAATACCAGGTTCAAGAACAACACACAAATCAGTGCAGGTTTCTTGTACTCAGTTTCCACCCTGGAAAGTCGGTGGGAGACTCCCATCTATCAGTTCTGGTTTTTAGTTTAAGGAATTTTGCAACATAGCAATTAAAGGATTCACGGATTTGCAGTAGAGCTTTCCATCTTTAGTTCACTGGTGCTTGAGTCCTGTGAGATCCTGAGATGAATTTAGGTATGAAACATGAAAAATTACTCCTGTTGGCACAGCATTAGGACAGTAAGAGAAATGCAAATGAAATATCCTTTACCCTGGTTTTGAACAGTCTAGATTAGAATCACAGAATCGTGGAATTGTTTGGGTTGGGAGGGACCTTAAAGATCCAACTCCCTGCCATGGGCAGGGGCACCTTTCACCAGACCAGGTTGCTCAGAGCCCCATCCAAGCTGGCCCTGAACATTTCCAGGCATGGGGCAGCCACAGCCCCTCTGGACAGTGTGTTCCAGGACTTCAGCACCATCTGAGTCAAGAATTTCTTCTACCTTCTAATCTAAACTTGCCCTCTTTCAGGCATTAGGCAAATCAGACATAACACAGCAAGAAGTTGTTGTTGGTTTTTGGGTTTTTTTAAGTGTGGGTGAGGAATCATAAAATATATGCATTTGTGTGCCACTTTGTGCTTAATTTTACAGCATTCTGTGCATTTCTGAGACAGAAAAGATGCCAAAGATCAAAAGATCTCTCTCCATCAGCTCTGCCTGGTGCTTGTGTTTGCTGGAATGACTGAGCACTGATTGGGTCCAGAGGCACTGTGACCCAGCCACTGGTATTTGTCCAGTAAAAATCCATGAGTAACTCAGGAGTTCTCACTCACTAGCTTTGGATTTGGCCTCAAACACAGCATTTAAATAAAAAAGGGGAAAAAAAAAGGAAGAAAAGAAAAAAGAGCTGCCGGGAGGATCTTCCTTTTTGATCATTAAGACAGCAACAACAAATTATCCCTGTTTAGTGTAGGTTTTGAGATTGCTTTGGTGCCAGGAGTTTTGCCACCTGTTCCCAGCAGGACAAGGTGGGGATATGAAGGAAACTGGTAATCTTTGAGAAATAAAATATACATGTGCAGTTACAAAGTGAACTTTGATAATCTTTGTAGTGAATGAGGTAAACCATCTCAGCATTACAAATCACTCAGAGGATGAGCTGCTGTAGTGCAGCCCAGACAGCCAGGCTGCACTAAATTTGTTTTCATTTATTTAAAGGAACCTCAGCAGGTAGTTTCAAACAGAAATGTTGCATTTTCTTGTTTCATTCAAAACAAAACAAACAAACAAAACCCCTACCATGGTAAAAGGTCTGTATATTATCTTTTCTTTATTTTTCATATTCTGCTTTTCCTACAGCTTGCAAATGAGATAGTAAAATCCATTCTAAACCAGAAGTGATGTTGCTTGGAAGAAGTCAGACTAGAAGTCATGGGAAGTCATACAAGTTATATGCTCATGCAAATTATTCCATGCACCTCACTGTCCTGGAGGACCTGACCTGTTAGATGGGGTGGGGGCAGAACCCCATATTTATAACCATTAATAAATTAGAATGTGCCCTAAGCAAAATGAAAAATCCCTTTCCAGGCTGGAGCTGGGCTGGCTCCTCAGCAGCAAGGTCTGCTTTCCCAAAGGTGTTTTCCCATCCTTGCTTCCCCCAGCAGGTGTTTAGAGACCCTCTCTCCAGCTAGAGAAGGGACAAGAGGAAGCAGGGAATTAACCCATTGCTTAGAAGAGACAAAAAACAATCAGAAGATATTACCTCAAAACACAAAAATCTAAAAATCTGCATTACTGTAGTTAGAGGGATCAGAGGTAGCAGATAAGAAGACCCTGCTGTTGAAAATAACATGAGCACTGCTAAAATGGTGGCAGTGGGGTCTTGGTTCCTGGCAGCAATGAAGGGGTTAAATAATTTCTGGCAGCCCATTGATCATGTAAAACCATAAAGCAGTTCCAGTAGAGAGAGATGTGTAGAGGTAGAAAATATCGGACCGAGTGCATGCTCTCTGTGGATAATAAAAATTACCCACTTTCTCACAGATGTCAAATCTGGCAGTTTTCCACTAAAAATTTGGACTGCATATCAACTATCCAAATTATTTTAGTGTCTGTTGAAGAGTGTGTTTGGCAGGGTTTCCAGTAGGAAAATAGGAAGTCGATTTGAAAACATTAATACTATTTGAATACAACTGCTTAAGCTGATTGTTCCTTAGATGAACTCCAGTGGAAACACATTCTTCCCTGCAAGTCCCCAGAAAGTCTCCAGGTGGAGAAAGTGGGGATGTGAAAAATGTGCTGAAGAGGGCAGGGAGAGGTTCATCTCCAGGGGTTTTACCTTCCTCTTCCTCCTGTTTTACTCAATTATAAAGATCCTGGTTAAATAAGTGGGGATGGAATAACTGGGCAAGTGTTTGAGAGGAAGGAGAGCTAAGGAGGAGTGGTAGGGACACTGAAGAGAGGAAATATGTAAATAACCTGTGCAGCTTTTAGGGTTCTGAGTGAACTTCAGTGATGTGGGGAAGGGAGGGGAGGTCATTGAGGCATTTATTTATGATGTGTGGGCAGGTGCCATCAAACAGCAACTGAAGGACTGGATTAGATGCCCCAAAAATGGGAAAAAAAGGACAGTAGAGAAAGCAGTCAGAGGCATGAAGTTATTTAAAACAGTGCATGTTTTACCAGTCTGCTCCTAGAGCAACACAGGATTTTTGGGGTTAAAACTCGACCTTGTAGGAGGATGGACAAGCACTCATGTTTAACATAGGGTTCCCTTCATCTTTCTCTGAAGCATAGATGGCAAAATAAATCAGAGGAGTGGCAATACTGCTGTTAGCTGAGACACAGGAGAATGAATCCAAGAGAGGAAAGCATCAGAAGAACAAACTGAAAACTTCTTGATTGTGAGTTTGGCTAGAAATGAGCTTATAACTATAGATCATGGGTATAATAAAACACTTGAAAACTAAGGAACAGGACTGATGCACTTCTGAAAGGAAGTGATGGAAGTCATGTTCTGGCAGGTACTTCTCCTGGCTTTGTCAGGCTATTTTAATGCCAGGAGAAGAAAGTTAGTATTTCTGACTGGGGATATAATCAGAGTAATGGTTCACTGAGTTTTTCACAGAATAAAAAGTAATAGGAAACAAATGCACTCTGGTGTCCTGGTGTTGTAGACACCTTCTGTCAGACCTTGAAAAGGCCTTGTCCTGGCTTGGGCCAGGGGAAGTGCTGGAATAGAGCACTGATATAACATTTTTTAAAGCTGAATCCATTTCAAGCCAGTGCAGTGCTAATGGGGCTGCAGGCAGAGTAGCACAGTTATTTCTCTTCTTGAATCCTGTAACTCTTTTGTGCCCTTACAAGACTTAAAAGTGCCTCAGCAGAAAAGCCCAGTCCTGCCTCCCTATTTACTGCTGTTCCTCACTGCCAGGGAGATTGGCTTGCTGCTGTAGCAGGAACTGTGCCTGGGAGAGAGGGAGTTGCTGCTCCAGAGAGCTCGTACTCTGCAGAGGTCAGAGTCAACTCTCTGATCTGTCAGCGCACTGAAACACTTCTTAAAACAGCTCTCATAAAAATTCTCAGCTTTACCACCTCTAATCTTCTCTTCTGGTGCGTGGAGAATTATTGTCAGTCCTTATCTGAAGGGTAACAATGGAAATGGGATGGTTTTCTGCTTTGGTGAAATTGTTGATACAGTGAAATTGTTAGAAATTTGTGGCTTTGGTTTTGGGGAGGAAGTCAGAATGGATGTGAGGCTTCTCAGCTTGCTGAAGCACTATCTTAGCAGTTTTGATTCCTAAGAGAAATTTTGGTCAAACCTAAAGCAAAGCTATGTCTGATCATCCAACCATCAAACAGAAGATTTATTTTTGTTATTAAGGGGTACATCCAACAAAGTTGCTTTTGGGTCTCCTAATCTGTGTCTGTGGTATCAAAATTTCAGCAAATCTCAAGTTTTCCTTATGTAATGAATCTTGTCTCTTGTATAAATTCACTGTTTGCTGTGTATTCTGTGTTTGGCCATCACGAAAGAATGGGCAAGTAAATTCAAATTTAAAAATCTCTCTGTTCCTTCCTAATGTTTAGTGTCAAAATGGGATGTCAACATGTCTTTTTGTCTAGATGATTTACCTGGATCTGCCCATGTGACTGGATCCATCACTTAAAGGCCTGTATTAGTTTTTTGGAAGTTTTGGTGGTTGGTTTCGATTTATTTTTTCCCTTGGGAGAAGGCTTTTAATATTTCCATTGTCTTCGAAGTTTTCTTCAACTGGCAACTGGAAAGGAACTCTGTAGGAAGGAGAGTCAAATCCTGATACTGTGGTGGAGTCCAGGTCTAAATCCAGTCTTTGTGTGTTCACCCTGCTCTAGTCCAAAGATTGTAAGGGAAGGGCCTTTTGTCACTCCTGTCACATGAGAACAGGAAGTTCTAGGAGTTCCACAATTTTGTGATATTTCAACCCCAATTACAGGAACTGTAATTTACTAAAAATGTGATAATTTACTTAAAATTATAGTAAGACTTTGATCATTAATTTTTATTTTCGTGCAGTGATTGAACAAAACCAAGTTAAATGTTTTACTCACCTCCAACTACCCAGTGCTCAGACTTACAGAGTCTTTTAACTTTTGGGCTTACTTTAATATGTAAAACAGGATGGTTTGATGGCAGAGGCTTCCCCAAAGCCAGAGGCACTTTCTCTTCCTGTTCTTTGGACACACATATTTCTTCTGATATCTGGGCCTTAATGTGCTTGATCTTCACAAACATACAGCTGGTGGGCATTATAACAAGTCTGTAAAACTGAGAGTGTTTTCTGATGTGGATAATAAAATACTTTCCTGCTCCTTTATATGTCTTTAACACAGTTCCTCTTAACCTGCTTTCCAGATTCCTTTGGAAATGAAAATTGAGAGAGCACAACTCTCATCAGGTTTGGGTCCTGATTGTGCAGGTTGTAAGTGCTGAGAGCTGGTCAGGACCTGCAGCTGTTCACAGAGTTAAAGTATGTGGAACTCTATTACTTGAGATACTTTTGGATTCATCTCTTTAGGACTAGTAATAGAAATTTCACGAAGTCTTCTCCCCTTTTGGTCTCACTCTGTGAGATTTTGTGGCTCAGCAGGAGATGCAGTTGTCAGGATTTTCAGATTGTTTCATTTTTGTTTGTTTGATTTAAAGCTATTTTTAAAATTAGCTCCCAATTGAAAATTTAGCACTTGCTGGCACATAAAGTTAACATTGGTGAATTCTTGCATAAGAAAACAACATGACCTGAAGTGAAACATTGACAAGTGTACAAAGATAATGTCATTTTCTGATAGTTCTCCTCTCACTCCCAGTTCTGTGTCCAGCTTTAGGTGAAAGTGATAATAACACATGGACTTCTGTGAAACTAAGACTTTCTATCTTGTTCTGTCTATCTAAGTCTTCCTGTAGTGATTTTTCTGATTTTCCTGTGTTTGGATATTCTATGATTCCATTCTATGATTCAGAATCCATTTGTAAGTCATTTTTTTCCAGGATTGTCCTACTTTTTGTAGCTTGGAGGATTTTACAACCTTCTTCCATGCAGATGAGGCCTGCTCTGTTGCTCATCAGGAATGACTTTGGCCACCTCTTCATTTGCAGCTTGCAGTTTGGAAAAGCTCAGATCTCTACCATCCTGCATTTGAAAACTAATTAGCAATTGTACTGGTCATGAATCAATCAATTCCATACATCCTTAACACAGGAAAGGGGCTTTGCAGATGTAAAAGGAATTTTATTTATGAAAAAAAAAGATTTGTGGTTGCTGAGTCTGAAGACCAGCACTCACAGGAGTGCATTGATTATTAGTCATAAATGGAAAGTGTAATTAAATATTCCTTTATGGTTTTTCCTTTTTTAGAGGGTAATATTTAAATAAACCTCTACAAACCTATTGGAAAATGAGCTTTATTCTTTTAGCTCTTCCTTAGGCAGAGTGGTCCCTGCTACTTCTGGAACAAGATTTGTCCAAGAAAACTTAGCAAAAGAAAAAAGCAGCATATTTTAAATAAACTGCATTCTAAAAGAAAACATTTTTTTACCCAAACCACCCACATATATGTTAACATACAGAATTAGTCCTAACCTGCCAAAAGAAGAAAATGCACAACACCTTTCAAAGATGCAAATTGACAATTAACAAAACAATAGAGTTCTAGCCTTCCATTGCTGAGGTGCAAATTGATAATCAGATTGCAAGGGAAAACTGGTGCCTTCTATTCAAGACTTGAGAGAAGGCTCCCTATGGAAGGAGGGGAGGGAAAGGAACTAAGAAATGCAACCAGTTCTACAGCAGGAAAAACCCACCTAAGGAGCACATTAGGCTGCCCTCAGCTCTATGGCTTGCAAGTCCTTAATGTGACAACAGGAAAGAGAAGGGAGTGGTAAAATTTGGTTCTCTTGTGGAATTGCAGATATTTTTCTCATATCTGTCCAATGCCCTACAGTGATGTTGATGGGAGAAAATGCAAACCCTGTGTAATATTTTTTTTTCACCTACTTTTGGCACTTGCCTTTGCTTTGCACATTAAATTCCATCTCTTGTATTTTTCCTAATGTTTCATATGCACACGAGCAGCTGCAGGTAACTGCCAGTTAATTTTACCCCAACTTGTCTCAGATATATTTTATCCTTTCCAAATATGAAATTTTACATAATGATTTCTCCTTTAGTTTAAGAGGAAATAAATAATGAGAACTGCCATCGGCTTTTCTAATAGGAAATTTTAGTGCTCAGTGCTTGGGCAAAACAGGTTGTTGTACTGCAGGAAATTTTCATGTTGCAAATTAGAAGGGCCATGAGGAGCTGGAGATTTGTTTGGACAGTTGTAATTTGGATGCAAATTTTGAAGAAACGGTCATAAACTTTGTTTTGTGCTTTCCCACCATCCAGGCTGTGTTTGTTCTGTGCTTCTGGCCAACTCCAATAAAATTGGTGCCTTAAGTCATATCCTGTGGTGGCCTGTAATATTTCTGCTACTGTGTACCTGTGAAAGTTGATGGGTTTTAATGGGATTTTTTCTTAGTTTGATTTTAATTTACCAGTGACTGGTTCCCATTGCTGCTTGATTTTTAACATCTGATCTCCCCTGAAAGATTTGTATCGTAGCACGTCCATGTCCATTTTAATTTTTGTTCTTCTGAATTCTTTTCTCTTTAAGTTTTGTTACTATGGAATCTGCATTTCAAAAGCAGAAGAGTAATTTAAGGATAAGACCTTTTTAATAATCTGAATAATTTTTGGCATTTGACAAATATATAGATGTATAGTCTGGAATTTTTAAGACTGGTTGAAGTGTTTGAGACTTGGTTAATTTGAAACCGAGCCATATGATTAAATGTCCTGGGTATCATGGAAAGTTTCAGCCATAATTACACAATTTTAATGAATTTGTTGCTCTTGAAAATGTTGAGTTGACAGCTGCTTAGGATGAAGTCCTGGCTGGTTGCAGCACATGATAGGTAGGGGATTGCAGAGCTCCGAGCGCGTTGCTCGGCTCCCTCTCAAAACGAAGTTGAAGATCACTCAGTGAACAACCAGCTGAGCCCTCCCTTTCCATCAACAGAGCAGCAGCATTTTATTCTGTGGACAGCTGGCTGGTAGAGAATACTTGACATCTTCCTCTGATTTGTGGTCAGCATGTGTCAGTGTGTGTCAGTCCACCAGGATGGCTGTCACGGCCCTCATCATGTGAGGAGGAGTGCAGGAATTTTGGATGCTGCTACCGGCAGTGACAGTACTCTTGAGCCTGCATTCAGGAAACACATTAATTCCTCTTCCAGGTGCCAAGATTTAGCACCTTTTATGTATTTTGATTAGCACTGAATAGGAGATTTTTATCCTTAGTGGTGTAATGGCTTGTTGCATTTAGATACCACTCATTATGAGCTAGATTCTGACATTGAATATTATCTGACTTCTCTGAAAGCCAACCCCTCTTGAGTGAATGTGATGTTTGACAAGTAAATAATAGAGTGTGGTGCCCTGTGAATGTGTTTTAACCTGTTCCACTTAAGTTTTCTTAGCATTGATGCATGTATTTAAAGAGTGTAGTATGCAAGGCATAGAAGGATGGAAAAGTTTGTTCATGCATTCAATAATTTCTTCTTGGGCAAGATTCATGTTGATGTCATTCTACACAGCATTTTATTATCCTGCCTCTGGTACAAAGGGGTATGTAATCTGAAGGTTGGGGGTGGACTTATTCTTTCAAATAAAAGCCACTAAGGCCAGCACTTTTGTCCCTTTTCATGTCTTCTGAAGTCTGTGTGATTTCTAACCCTTTATTTCTTTTTTCCAGGCTATTCATGTTTGCTGTCGGGCAGGGCAAATCAATCTTTTCTAAGTACTCCTTAATCATAAATCCAGATGTATTAAGCTTGCTATTACCTAGCCAGTGGTAGTCAGAAAAAGGCAGGGCAGCATGTCTAGTCAGTATGGCTGAACTGTGATTGGGATCACAGGGCTGCCTGCTCTGTGCACCTTCACTCTTTGACTGCAGTGATGCTTTTGGTCTTGGTGGTGAGCTGCCTTCTAAAAAATTTTGGGTTTATGTTTTATTTGATAGAGGCTGTGTTAGTATTCTGTCTAATTATTGTGTTTTGCAGTGTCTGTTTTGTGTGCACTGAATGTTCATTCCCCTTAGCTTACATTTCCCCTCTGGTTTTCAATAAATCTTGGTGGACCTTTGTATCCTGCCATCTCTGCTGCCCTTTTTCCCTAGAGTGCTAATTCCCCCCCTCCAAATATCTGTAAAATCAGCATTTTATTTTTTCCCTCCTGAGCAGCTATTGCCATCAGCTGTTATAAAATAATGGCTTTAGATGTGTCCCTTATAATACATTGACCCCTCTGTCTGATTTATCATTAATTTCCAGAGATTTGTTCCAGGCTTGAACTAATACCTTCCCCCCAGGGTCTTGAGTTAAAAACCACTGAAACCCACTTCCTTTTGCTTTTGTACCTGGAATATTAATCATATTGCCACCAGCATCCTGGCACAGGGAGACGTCCCACCACAGTTAACGAGATCTGAGCGTTTCCCACTGGCTTCTGTAACAACATTCAAGCTTCTTACATTTCTTTCTGAGCTTGTGTTTTATCTTGCTACTGTTTTCCAGTCCAATACCCACACTCTTATTTATTAGAAAAGTAATTTTTATCTCCCTGAAGTTCTTGCCAGTTGCTTCTCCCTATTTCTGCTTTGTGCCATTAAAGGCAGAAAAGGAACTTTTTTTGCAGTGGAACTTGGGCTCTGCCTAACGGTGTTGGAATATTTGTAACTTATGGTTTTACTAGGCTTGGAAGACTTTCTATGCATTAATTAATATTAATTAAAAATATTGAGAAAGGATAATCTTACAAGTAAGTGCTGCAGCACAGTCAGCAGAAAGTATTGAAGTTTTGTTCATTTTAATGTATTGCTCTTAAAGTGGGATGTGTTTGGAACTAGGGTTGAAGGCTTGGCACCTGGCAAGGCAGTGAAAAATCTCTGCCTGGCTCTCCAGGAGACACAGATATTGTGTGTTCACTCACACACAGGCTCGTTGGGACTGGAGGTGAAGGAGCATTGAGACCCATCACAGCTGCATCTTCTAAGTCACCTTCTCTAGGCACTGTGAAAGCCATGTTGTCTTTAAACTTAAAATCAGGAATTTCAGCTAGTCCTTTGGAGATAATTCCCATGCCAGGGTGCATTTATTAAAGTCCTGTTTGTTCTTAGAATTACAGTCAGCTCTTCCTAAGGAAAGGGTTGAAAAAGTTGCTTTGTAGGAACCTGTTCCTTTGTAGCTAAGGCTCAGCAATGCCCTTTATTATTTTCCTGCTTGCTGCCTGACAAGCAGTTGCAAATCCTTGCTTAGGACACGTTTGCAAACCTGGTGTGCCCACAGATCTCCCAGCCAAGACAACAGGAGCTGTCAGTCATTGCTACCTGTGAAAATTAACACCCCAGAAAAATAAATCCACTCTGACCTGGTTTGAATTTTAGCCCTTTTGATATTAAAAAAAAATAAAAAATAGTATTTTGACAATCTGGAAATCTTATTTGCTTGATGTGGGATTGTTTTGTACAGCTACTGAAATGGTTTAGTAGCCTTTGATCATATAAACAGAGTGTGTGAACATCAATGTATATGAAGCAGAAAATAATGGAAAGCATATTCTATGTTGCTTCTTCTCTGTAAACCTGATGTTAGCCAAATTCAGTTTTAACCTATGAGGATCCACAGACAGGTTACTTGCTTGAGCTAATAGGTAAAACCAGTACAGACAAACATTTGGAAAGTAAAACATCTCAATGTTTCTTGAATTCAAGACTTCAAACACTGGGGTACAGCTTGCTCCCGTGTCAGGAGGACACGAGGCTTCTCATGCCTGGAGTAAAATCGCCCAAGACCAAAGCATGTCTTCAAATTTTTGTTTCTTGCAGGCATTTATGCATAAAGGCTCCATTTGTAAGGCAGAAGTAGCTAAAAATAGTAAGTTGTAGTATGGTTCCAAATGATACTGAGAGCAGAGGAAAAGCCGTGGTGCCACATTTTCAGGTTCACTTGCCAGATTGGGGCATATGTGGGGATAAGACATTGCTAATCATCCCTCTGTACTCATGCCTGGTGTCCTTGCTTGTTTATGCCTCAAGTTTCAAATACCTGGGGATGTTTTCTGTAATATAAGGCCAGATTTTTTTTTCCTGTTTTTTTTTTTAAAGTGCCTAGCCAAAAAATTCCAAGATTTTACTTATAAACATTAGGATTAAAGCAAAAATATCATGATGCCTCTGTTTTACTTCAGTCCTTAAGTAAGTAGTGCTTCTGCCAGCTTCACCCAGAAGCAGGAGAGATAGAGACCTAATAAAAATGCAGTGAAAAGCTGAATTCTCGTGCATTCACAGATGTGTAGGAGATGGAGCTTTAAGAGGAGTGCACATGCAATGGCTTATGCTCAGGAGCATCCACATCAGTTTTGTGGTGTGTACAGCATTACCAAGCACGGGTGTGATAAAGCTGCCACAGGGATGGCAGCCACTTAGCCATAAACTCAGTTCTGAAGTATCACTGTTGCAGTCTCTTTGTCCCTACTTGGGCTCCTTTTCTCTGTGTGACTCAGTTCCATGTCGTAGAGCATCTTATGGCTGCAGGGCAGATGGACCTGCTTTGCTGTTTGTGTGACTTTTTGGGGCTTTATTTTGTTTGGGACTTTTTTAAAAAGAAGTTTAGCAGTTTTTATGCCACTTAGCACCACATCCTCCTGCCTTTGGTGGCTCGTGGCTGACCATACCAAGTAAGTAGCAATACAAACAGTATTTCTACAAGAAACCCCCCTAAAATATCACTACAAATCTTTCAGATAAAAGGTTCACACGGTGTTTTGGAGAGACAGATAGCTGGGTTTTATTCTCTTTGTCTTCTCTGTGTTAACTGCTTCCCATTTGATCTGAGCTCAGGGGACACCTGTGGCCGGGCATCGGCATGCCCGAGTTCTCTCCTTCCTACCGTGGTTGCTGTTTGCTGTCCTGGAAGCCTCACCCCTTGCATTTCTGCTGTGAAATGGTTGTCTCCTGGGCAGACAAAGGAGTGCAGTGCTGCCAGCTGGCTCGCCGCCCCTCCTGCCCATCCGTGCTGTCACAGACACCTTTCAGAGCGCGGGGAGAGGTGTGGGTGGCGTGATGCCGGGCTGGGGCAGCTCCAAGGCTGCATGCCTGAAGGAAGGATCAGGCTGCCTCGGCCAGAATGGCTCAGGACAGGCTGCTGCCACAGCACTCCAGACCCCACAGATGCACGGAGATAATTTCAGCGTTGTTTGGGACCGCGTTTGTGGGCAGAGCCTTTACTGCAGGGTCTGCACCGCAAAGAATGGGATTTACAGAGAACTTCAGTCTCCTGGAAAGCTGCAGTTTCTGCCTATTTTGGTTAACTGATTCAGCCTTTCGAGGTCATTTAGGGTGGATTGATATGTTCTCATTCTCCGTATGTGCGGCAGTGCGAGGATCATGCAGATTGCAATAAACGGGGAGAGGGAAGGAGCAGATTGTCCTACCGGAAAGTAAAAGACTCTTTCAGGATTGTGTAGGTTGTGCAATTTGAAGATCAACATTGCTTATGGTGAACAGATGGAGAGGATGATTAGAAGCTACAAGTGCCCTCCTGTGCTATAGGCCCAATGTCAGATAAACTACCTCTACAGAAAATTATCACTTTCTGAAATTCTAGGACAACTGTAGGTTGTATTCTATGAAATTGAGAGAGAAAACTGGTGTGAGGAGGAGGAGGAAAGGATCTAGACTGTTAACTGTGTGAGACTGCAAACTGCCTCTCAGGAAGCTCAGATTCAAGGTGATTTTAGTGTCTGTGAGTGCTCAACATTGCTTTTATGAAACTGTGCAAGAGGAAATTCCCGTTATTTCAGTCCTGGAGTTCACTGTGGCTATCATTAGTACAAACCAGGGTGATTTCTCCCTCAGTGAGGGCATGCTCACCTGCCTCACGAGGTCTGACAGTGTAGTATTTGTACACCAGAGAACACATGCTAAAACCTGAACAAAAAGTGCATTTTGCCACCTGTGGCTGTAGGAAAAGCTTAGCTGAGAACTCCTGGTTGAGAGCTGCAGACCAGTGTGTGTGTGTGAGTATTGCAGCAGTGTGTTAGTATTTAGGGCTGATTGTGTGAGGGTTTGGGGTTTGTTTTGAAAGATGTGTGAGTAACAAAGATGTGGAACAATGGACAGGATTTGGGGAATAAATGGTGCCCATGGACTAAGATATCACCTGGCTGGGAGTGAAGCATCTTCCTTGGGGCTTAGGTGGCAAAACTGCCAGCATGTGACAAGGATCCCAGTCAGAACCAATACTCCAGGGCCTGGGAGGGCAGCCAGTGCCAGGCTGGAAAACCCAGGAACTGGGTAAGCAAGCATTAGTGTCTGCACTGAGCTTGGCAGACAAAACAGGCAGTGTCAGGGCAAAGAAAGCAGAGCAAAGTGCCTTAATGGAGCCTTTTCTGTGAGTTGTTTAAGGGCTGGAATGAAAGTTGCACTCAGTAAGTAGAAAAAGTACTGAAATTGTAGGAGGGGAGAAAAGGTGTTTTTCCCTGAGGATAAACCAAACTGAACTAGCATGTGTAAAAAGGAATTTGGTTGTTCTTGTGGTTAAATCAATGGCAGTGAATTGGGAGTAAAGATGGTCAGTGGATATAGCTCTGCATTGTCCTGCTTTTGCATTTTGTGTTCATATATGTGTGGAAACACATCTCCCAAAATCAGAATATGCAGCAATGGGGAAGGTGTTCCCAACATGTGTATATAATGTATGGTATTACATACAGAAAGTGTTGGATAAATGAACACTAAGATTGTGAAGTCAGGCTCTCAAAGCATAGGAAATGCCAGAATTAGATTTGCCTGCACAATCTTAATTCAGCCCCTTTGTGCATATGCATTATGATACAGTCTTTAATTGCATGATCTCATATCAGACCACTGAAATGACAGTGCTGACAGTATGAGAAGATATTCCATATATGTTTTTTAATCCTTTTTGTGCCCCTGTAGCAGGCATATTCTGTACACATTCAAACCCCAGCCTAAAAGCAGCAATTCCATAATATTATTGATATAACCAATACATGTGAAAATTAATAACTTCCTATGGACTCCTCTGTGACACTTATCACTGTGTTATCTTGTGTATGTTGTAAAGATGTTAATTGATTCTCATGACATCTGTCTTGGTGGTATTTATTCTGTTTTATAGATAAGGGAAGTTTTTGAGGGGAAAAAACCCACCCCAGTTCAGTCAAATTCTACCTATATAGCTACAGTCATCCTAAATCCTGGCAGCAATCCAGTCCACTGAAGCCTGCTTAATTCTGCATATTTATCTGCCTTAGGGAGTTTCTGGAGTACCTGAAAGTGTCTGAACTCTCCTACCCAGAGATGTGCCCTCATCACCTGTTTCAGGGGAACCCTGAGGGAAAAAGTATTTTTTACTCTTCTTCCAAAGTGATGCCACTGTGCACCAAGAAGGGCAGAGCCATGTGGCAGTCCAGGTTCCCAACTGGCCTGGTGGTAGGCTCATAGTAGGGTTGGGCTTCCAGTGGAGTGGTTGATCCCAGGTAGATACAGGCCCTTAGCCTTTCCTGTTAGTTTTCCATGATAATAACCTAGAGATAATAACTATCTTGCTTAAGCCTCTGTTCAGTCAGCAGAGAGAAGGAAATTCAGAGTTTACTTGGAATTAAATTCTCTGTGCAAGCCTCCAGAGGTACCCCTCTGCCTCCATTTGATGTGTAGGGAAGGTAACTCCTGTCTGTGATAGGCTTCTAAATGCATCTGGGGCAGATCTGACTTTTCAAAATGTTGCTGTCACTTGATTGTAGCTGCTCGTGTCTTTAAAATAAAGCATCAGTTGAGTGCAAAATATAGCATCCCTAAGAGTATGTTCAGGTACACCAGGTCAGAAAGTGGGACATGTACAACAAAGGGCCTCCTGCAAGATTTTGGATTCCTGCAAAACTGTCCTCCTTTTGCCTTGCAAATCTCTGCTGCCTTCAGTTCTTGTTTTCCAGTAGCTAAAACAAATGAGTTCATGGTCCAGCAGACAACTTTGTAAGTATGCAACTCATGTTCATTCCCAGAGCTGGCTCTTCTGGAGTGATATTCTCCTAGAAAAATTTGGAATTTGATCAAATAATTAGAGAGTATTGCGATGTGTATGCACAAAGACTGAATTTTAGCTTGGGCTTCCAATGGCTAAATAAGGAATGATTGTGAAATCTGAAAGTACAGTATTTTTTTGAATGCTCACTTTGGTTCAATATTTTTTAACCAGAGAATTTTTTAACCAGAGGAATTGTTATAGTATGAAACTGAAAATGTTGTAGAGGTCTACCAGCCTTTCCCTCTCCCTTAGTTCATCAGAGGGCTGTTACTGACTGATATTTAGAGGGGAGTCCTGCTGGTTTCTGCCAGCTGTGGGCAGCAGCAGATGGCTTGAGGTGGTCAGAAGTCCAGCAGTTATTCCCGGTTGTGAGGGTCGTGCCCTCTGGCAGTCTTGGCATATTCTAAATTATTTTTGCCTTTCTCATCTCCCCCTATACTTGTTTCTCCTCAGCTCCTTGCCAGCCCCTGTTACTCCATTTTTTCAGCCCGTGCTGCTTCTCTGTGCTTTAGGTCTCTGCATGGAGTGAAGTTGCTTCATCTGCCTTTACAGTTTGGCAGCAAACAGAAGGGCGTGACGTTCCACCATGTCTTTACACCCAGTGTAAAACCTGGGAGCTCTCTGGTGACTCAGAGCAGCTGCTGGAAGAGCTGGAAGAGGGAGGCACATGGGCTGGGTAGCGTGCCCAGCATCCCAGGCCATTTAGGCACTTACTTGCAGCAAGTTTTTTCTGCAAATGTGTAAATCAGAGCTCCCTCTTCCTCACTCTTGGACCACATTCCAGTGGGTGGTTGCAAAGGGCAAGTGGCAAGAGCTTCTTTCCTCCAGGCACATTTCAAGGTCATCAAGAATGATTTAAGCTGTGTCAGTGAGTGTGATTTAAAAAAAAAAAAAAGTGTGACTCAGGTCATGAATGGCAATGCATGAAGCCAAGCAGTTAATTTTTTCAGTTTTCATACTCACTGTTTTTGTGTATTGGCTGCTGCATTTGTTTTCTTATAATAGTATCTATATATTTGGCCAACTACAACTAAGGGTATGGCATTTCCAATGGAGTGCTGTTAGAGATCTGATCAGTGGTGGTGTGATTCCTGCTGATATGCTGGATATTTAGAGAGGAAAGCAAACAACATAACAGGGGCTTGTTGGTTAGAATTCAGTCCTTTGAAAACCACTACTCCAGAGGTTTAGTGAATTACTCAAAATTTACCTTTGCCTTTATTGTGCTGATTCGTTGCATGTTGCTAAAGTAAGAAATACTGCTTTGCATTCAAGGGAACAGATTTTCATGCTTGCATCAGGGAAAAAAAAACACCAAAAACCCGTCATCGCTGAAATAAGCAACATTATCAGCAATATAAATTTTCAAAGGTAATCTGCATTCTATAATTCAAGTTTGGAGTATGTAAGGTGCAGCCATATTTGGAGGTTCTGGTCTGCCTGTTGGACTGGTGATTATCTGCTGCGGGGAGGGATGAGGATTTGCTGCTTTGCCAGTTTAATAGAGGCAAGGTAACTAATTTGATTCGGGATACTCTCATCATGAGTTGCTTGAAGGTGTTCAAATTTACTTATGAAATAGTCCCTTCTGAGCTAAGGAGATGGAAATGAGACACTAAAAAGCTTTCTTGAAATGCTTCCATGTTTCTCAGCTCAGAACATCCCATTTGATATTAATATTAGGTACTGAGGCAAAGTCATCAGGTAGAAAAGGGAGGAAATGTAGAAATAGTAATTTTCTTGTGTGTTTCCTCAGGATGCTATTTTGAGGCTTTAAAAAAAAAATATAAAATCCCTGCTTTGCTGCTGAGGCTGCTGTAAAGCAGGGAAGTGGCAGATGTAATTGAAGTCCCAGGGCCCTGCCCTAGAAGAGGTCCAATCCTGGCAGCATACATATTGCTTATATGAAAGCGAACAGATGGATACATTTGGTCAATTCTGCCGGGTTCATATGGAAACCTTCAGAATTTTTTCTTACTATTTTGAGTGGAATACTTAAATCTGTTATCTGCTGAAAGGCTGTAGTTGCCTGGGATGGGTGCTCTGGTAGCTTTGAGCGGGGAGTGTTGCCTTACTGTGGATGTCTTCCGATCAGATGTGTTTATCTCCCCATGCTCCTTCCCCCCTCCCCTTCCTACAGGACCAATTCAGCTACTGGAGGAGTGAGCTGGATTTTTTTCAACTTCAGTAGCATGAGAACTGTCAGCTGAGTCTTAATCATGGAGCTATTACTGGTAGTGAATATGAAGGGAAGAGAAGAAATCCAGCTTGCTTTTCAGATGATAGATTGATTGCAGAAGCACATTTTGATTATTCTTGGGGTGGAGAGAGAAGAGGAAGGAGGAGATTTGGAGAACAAAAACATCACATTTTCTTTAATTAAAAAACCCACTAATTTTCTGATACTAATTCATGCTAACTTCTTGCTGACAGTTTTTGATGTTTCCCAATTCAAAACAACTGAAAGCAATGAATCGAAGGGAGAAGAATGAAGAATCAAAGAGGAGGGGTGTAGCCACATTAGTAGGACACATCTTGAAGTGCTAATACTTAGTCTGGGAGGGGGGAGGAGGAGGTAGGATTAATCTGTAATGCTTGAAATTAGTTGCTTTTGAGTATCCTCAGGGGTGTGTGTGAGTGTGTGTGTGAGTGTGTGCACACGTGTAACGATCCAATAACACGGCATCAAGGAAAGAACTGGTGTATGGCTAAATTCTAAAAGCCTGCCATGCAAATGTGTCAGCAGCTGTATTGGCATCTAGTTATCTTTTCCCAAGTGTTTAACCATACCAAAATATACACAACAAGGATTTAGATGCTGTCCAAGACAGCTCTGTGCAGTGTTAAAGTTCTTAAAGAAACTCGCTTTTGCCAGAAAGCTTTAACTTTAAAGATTTCCAGGAAAGCTGTAAACAAAGCAGAAAAATATGCAATCTCTGATATTAAAAGCAAGTTTATATGAAGATTGTAGTTGTGAGTGCTCATTTCTATCTTTTTTTTAAAAGAAAAAGACTTCTTTTAACCACTTGTGACAATAAATTTTGTTGAAAATGGGGGCTAGAAAAGAAGAGCAGAAGCTGAACTCATTGGGAGAGAGAGCTAGAGAGCTCGAATTTGACAAAAATAGTTTCTTCTCTGTTCCTCTCTCACTCTCTTGAGCTGCATCCTTCTCACAAAAACAACTCCACCCACTGTTGTAGAAAATGGCCATCTCTTGGTATGCTCTTTGGAGGTCTTGTTTTGATAGTGCTAGTGCTAGTTTTGGGGATTAACATGAATAACCCTATCAAATTTTGTTGAGACATGGTACCAATACAGAAGGACCCATGTATACTATTTAAAATACCCTTGTTAGCAGAGATTTAACAGTCATTTCATTCTCCACTGTTCATCACATTCACACATGTGGGATGGGCATTAACAGATTGAGCTACATCTTTTCATTTCAATTCTGCAGCAGTCTCTCTTTGTAGGAATATTTTATGTAGTAATAATTTTCCTCCTATTACAGACTTTCTAACTATGTTAATGGCAGCAGAGTGGCCACAGAGACATTCGTGAGAACTACCTTTGCAGTGACATTTAAACAATTTATTTCATCTTGCTTTAGCATACCTGCTCATGCCTTTTTTCGCTCTGTTGATGACCTTAGGAGAACTTTGTGTATAACCATGGGTCTTTCAATCACATTCAGCTTAACAAAATGGTATGCAAATTTCAGCAAGATGTTATTCCTGAAGTCTTTGGGATTTGCAGTGAGCCTGCTGGCAGGTGGAAGCCCCTTGGCAGCATGGGTGTGTTTAAGGAGCTCCCAGGCCAGCTGCAGAAGGCAGTGTTTTAACTGAGGATGCTCTCTTTAATGGGTATGCAGTTGTTGGACGAGCCTTGACTTATCCAAAACAGAACGTGCTATTATCAATATTATTTTTATTTTTTCCTTGGTGCATGATAAGGGAAAAAGTAGAGCAGAGAAAAGGTTGATGGCAAGGGGGCAAGAGGACATTTCTATACATCTCACATATGTACTATGTTGAATTGATCATCCTATCACCTTGTAGAGAAATTGCAAGTTGTGGATTTGTGGCTGAAATGTGTTGCTGGTGTGGGAGTGCTCTTGGCTAAAAGCCTAAAATGAGGAGTTTCTCTCGGTGAGGGCAAATCTTGTCCTGTGCTTGATGCAGCTTCTCCTATACAGGACCATGTGTAAGAGTGCTCTTAGGAAGAGAATAGTTTAAAAAACTGCCACTACAGCCTTTAACCCTTCCATCAGGTGATATCAGGATCAAAAGTCCTCCTGTAACGTGGTGTTACAAAATCATCCAAGCCAAAATTGGGGAAAGCGAAAGGCAAGAAATGAACTGAATTAACTGGCAAAAAAATTTATATTTATCAGCTTGTTGATTTTTAGTATAATTCATGGAAATGAATTCTGTGAAATTGTCATTCCATGACAGCTGATTGGGTGGGAAAAAACGTAGGATTGCTGCTGAATGCTTACATTGACAGGAACATTCCCATTCTCTAAAAATAAAACCCTTGGACAGCAACATCATACAAATTCGTGTACAGGGGTTACCTGCTCTGTGATCTCCCCTACAAGGGAAATACTTGAAGCACATTATGAGCCTCTTCAATTTCTGTTGAACTAAATTATATTTTAGGTTTGATTTGTTGGGATATTTCGGGGGATTTTGTGGGGTTTTTCTGGTTTTGGTTTTTGTGGGTTTTTTGGTTTATTTTTAAGACCAGAAGGCCTACATGTTTTAAGTTTGGCTTCTTCATAAACATTTGTAGATTGAGGTGCAGCTTACACTACTGGCTGTGCCTCATGCCTCTCCATTTCCCAATCCTCGTCGTGAAAAGAAAGTTTCTGCCTCAGAAGTTGTGTGGAAAGAAAGCAGATTTCTTGGCTGGGTCATGGAGGTGGCCTCAGCATATGTTCATGTGCAATGTGTTGTTCCTGCAGTGCTGAGCTGGGTCCTTTGCCCACGTGGAGTAGCCTGCCTACAAACAATAATAATCACTGTGTGTGTCACACTGTCCTCTGCAGCACTGGAGCTCCTCTGTTGAAGGGGAAAATTCAGAGCAATCATCAGTTCTCCTAAAATTGTCAGGTTTGGTTTCTGTGGTCAAACCAATTTAGTGTCTGGGTCTGATTTTTCCCCCTTATCCTGTGTCTTATATCCAACTTTGACTTGCTGTCGGAATTGAGCAGTCCAAGGATAAGACAAGGGAAAATCAAGCTTTCTGTCCCTGGGGTAAAGGAAATTACACAGAGTTCAACTTTCTCAAGTGACAACATTTATTAGGCAGCTACTACAGACATCTGTATGTAGTCACAGATAGCTTGGTATTTTCTGGGCACTTCCCCCAGTAATAAAATCCCAAGTTGTTATTTTGAAGCTTTTTTTTCAGTGATTCCTTCAAATGTAGCATTTCTTTAAAAATCTTTAATGGAAATTTGCAGCCAGAAAAAAGCTAAGCCATGGATCCACTCTGAATTTCCACAGGCATCCTTCTTTTGCCTCCTTTGGATGCCACCTTAAAACATACTCAATCCATGTGTGCATTTCAGGTGCTTCCATTTGGGTTCCACTGTTGCAGTGCAAAGGTCTTTATAAAAAAGAAATAAGAGTTGTAGATAAAGTGCAAGGAGAAAAGAGAGAGTTCTTTCTATTTATTTATGTATTTCTTTGCATGATTTTTGTTTGGCTTTTTTTTTTTTTTTTTTTTTTTTTTTTTT
>VZRX01007140.1:54078-78582 GCA_013398075.1 Notiomystis cincta
TTTTTTTTTTTTTTTTTTTTTTTTTTTTTTTTTTTTTGATTTAGTTTTATTTGTTTGGGCGAGTTTCCTGCCATTTACCTTTGCATTTGCATTTCCTATTGATTGGCAATTTTTAAACTGTTTATTGTGCTCTTTTGTTTAGCTGTTCAAGAGCTAAAACAAAAGCCACCAGGCCCTGTGAGGGACACATTTGCATGCGGCAAGCGTTGCCCGAGGAAAAAGTAATTGCTAATGCATATTTATGTGGCACAAATTTGCCATTTGTTTATGCATAAAATTATCAATAGTGCAGGGCGGCCCAGCCGTAGAAAATGGTGACCTTTTTAGCTTAATAAAGAGAAATCAGCTGTTATTGTGAAGAGATCAGCCATTTATTCTGTGTTGAGGGACACTGTCGGGAAAATGTAGATTGGTGCCGGCAATATCATTAAATGGAAGGCCAGTGACCCTTTCGGTATAGTCTATTATACTTTATCTAATAGGGGATAAATGACTCTGGTTGGCAAATAGATTAAAAAAAAAAACAGAGAAAAGAAGAAAAAAGGACCCACAAAAATGCCAATAAAACCAGCTACCCCTCCCGACTTTTCTCTCGCAGCCCAGCCCTACGAACAGGTAGATGGATGCTGAGGAGATAATCTTGCACAAGCCACGTGGTATTTTTCTAGCAGAAAAATGATCTGAAACCCAAAACAACTAAACAACAGCAAACAACCCCAAATCGACCTCAAAGACCACTGTGTTTAGACTACTTTTGACTGCTTCGGAGTGGGGAAAAGCTTCCAGAGCCAGCCTGTGATTCTTCCTAGTGCTTGTCAAAACCAGTGTTCTGAAGGGCCATAACGTGGACTGGGTTTTTGGCTTGTGAAATAAGAACTCAGAGTTTGAAATTAGGAGGTGGGGGTCTCCTTTGAAGACAACAGGTTTTCAAAAACATTTATTCTTTTTTTCTTGTATCATGCTATTTTCTAAGAGTGAAGAAGAATTTGCTAGATACTGAAGGTCTCACCTGCAGAAGATGTAGCAACGCTGTTTTCTTTTAACACTTGACTAATTCAACCTTTAATAGGCAGATTTAAGACTTGAAGAGTTAAAAACTAACAGCTGTTAGCCTGGAGGAGTTCTTGTGAAAATGAAAGTGTATGCACAGTGTTTCCCTGTTTCTCTCATTCTCTACAGTGTGTAACTGGATGGAGTTTTAACCACCAGGTGAAATGTGGAGAGCTGTGAGCCACAGTTGTTGCAAAATGTTGCATTTTCTGTGCAAACTGTGTGGTGGGCTGGGGGTTTGATTTTTTAATTTTTTTTTTAATCCCTGAGAAATATCCAGCAGATAATTGCTGGAGTAATTTGGGGGCTTTACTCCGTTTGCTTCCTCAAAATATATCCCAAGCCAATGTCATCATCAGAGAAAAGTCACCACAATGTTTGTCACTGTGTGGCATCTTCCTGGTGGCCTCAGTGAAGAGGCAGAGCTTGAACAGGACAATGGAACTTGCAGACAGTGGAAGCTTTTTGAGGCAGTGCTGTCTGCAGATGATTGTGGGGAGGGTTGTGGTCAGAGGCAGGACTCTCAAGTCTGTTGCTGTGATTTCACTGCTATTAAAATTTGGATGACATTTAAATAAAAAGACTTCATTCAAATATAATACAGTACATAAATCTTACTCTAGGAGATATTATGTAGTATATAGCATATTACTTTCTCTAATGCTGTAAACGTCTTTGGAAGGGTATGTGCTACAGTTCAAGATTTTTATACCTAAAGTCTCCTCCTCTTAGGCTGTTTTGGAAAGGGTTAGTTTAATTCCTGTACATGTTGCCTGCATGGAATGGTGCACTCGCAGCCCTCCCAAATAATGATTCCCAACCATGTTGCTGTAGAAACAAAAATATTGTAGGACTAGTTATGGAAATAGAGGGAAAGTCAAAGAAATAGTTTCAAAGTACAATTTTTCTTAGGTCCATCCTATGGAAACTGCAGTAAATATGAAAGTGAATTTAATTGCAGAGGAGGATCTAGGTTACTTCACATGGCAACAGGCCCCTTTTTTACTGGTTCTGTCTCTCCACTCAGGACTGTGGCCAAGAACCATAATTTCAGAAGTCTCCATTAATGTTTGGTGATTGCTGCATTGCATTGTTAATGAACAGCTGAATTAGGTGGGGTTTTATCTTTAAAAACACATTTTTATTTTTTACTTCAGCTAACTAACTAAACTTTGCTTAGTCCAAGTAAATCTGATTTTTTTTCAAAGGGTCTTTTTCCATGCAGGTATTTCCAGCTCTGCTCCTGAAAAAAAAAATCTTCCTATTCCCATCAAAGCTTGTAGGGAGTTGTTAGCTGGAGTTTTGCTTTGTCTTTTCTAACAGTCATAAAACAACCCTTTTGAAGTTGCTTGACACCAGCTAGAAAGTTGTATGTAGATAAAATTACCAAGAAGAAAATGCTTAAGTCTCTATGGGAATAAACTGGGGGTCACTAACTGGAGTAAACTAACCCAAATAAACTGAGATTCAAATTCAGGGGGTGATGGTGGTTGTTGTTAGTTATTGTTATGTTTTTGTACCTGTGCCTGCCCAGGTTGTGGAAGATAACCGCTAAGTGCAGAGAAATTAGAAAGTAAAACCTCTTCAAAAGCCTAGGAATATCTATCAAGGTTTTTGTAAAGAGCTTTTTAAGGGAGGAGATGGGTCAGAGACAAGACAAGGACGAGCAGGTCTAACTGGTCAAAGCTGGGAGCAGCAAACAAGAGAATGAGCAAAATGAATATTACTTTTTCCCTCTATTCTGCTGATATGAAGAGGTCAGGGATAGCACTCAGCTCCAGGTTGCTGGGAAAAGCAAAAACATTGGGGAATATTCTGTAAACAAATGTTACTTGTTCTGGTTGTCCTGTGACCTGCCTTTTTTGTTCCTAATTAGGAGTGAATTGAGTGGGGCTTGTTCTTTTCTCAGCTCCTGTTCCATGTCTGCTGTATTAATTATGTGTGGGTTAGGGAAGGAAGATAAGGGACCAGTTTTACATGATGGTATTTAGTTAATGAATGGTTAATTTGATAACCAAGTAATAAGAGTTAAGCAATTGGTGTATTTTTGTTCTTTGTGATGCTGGTAAACAGATCCTGCAAAACTTGACCTATCTTTGTACAAGAAAACTTTGACAACTTTTTGAGGAATGACTTTTTCCCTTCTTTCTTCAGCACAGATTTGAAAAGCCTGTAGAGAGATAGTCATCTTTCTAAGAGCAGAAATTCATGACTGAGGAAATTTCTATACAAAATATATAGAGGACACATTTCTGTTTGTTCATCTGATTGCTCAAAGACCATATAGGAAATTGAGGTTATCTTCACAAAGTTTGCCTGCATGCAGAGGTCAGTAGGCACCCAGGGAGGGTTGTCCTTTGAACCTTCATGCACCAGCCTGCTCTTGGTGGTGTCTCATATGCTGCTGCTTCTCCTGGAGCTCTCTGAGCTGTGGGGTTGGAAAAGTAATTCTATCAAGTTAAACCAGTAGGAAAAAGCACCTGGTTTTATATATAAGGATGTTGATTTCAGAATTTGGTTGTGTGCATGTTTTGTAGTTGAAAAATAAAATAAATTCCTCTTCATATTCATATGTATATTTCATACTACAAATTACTTGTTTTGGTTAGACTAGCTCGATAATAACAGATTTTAATACAACTTAGGGGTGCCAAACCTGACTGGAAGGACAACCTCCTGACATCTGAGATGAACTTTGGCCTGTGTGAGCACAGGGTGTCATGTCACAAGTACAGGCTCAGACTTGCTTATGCTTCTCTCTGTTGTGCATCCTCCACTTGCACACCTTGTGTGATGCATTTCTCCCCCTCTGCTGAAGGCTTGGGGTAACACAGCAGTTGTAGGTGCCCAGAAAGGCCTGAGGAGCCTCATCTCCTGCACTGTGGAGGTCCAGGTGGGGTTTGGGAAGTCACACTGACTTCCCTGATCACTGTGCATCCCTGAAGTTCTGGGCTGTGTTGTTCTTGGGGGAGATGTCACCCAGGCAGGAAGATCAGGTGCACCTCCAGAACCTCAGGAGAGTGTCTAAGTGATGGAGTAAATGTGTGAGTAACCCTCCTACTCAGAGGGTGTCAGCTGCCAGCAGCAGCACATGCACAGGGCTTCCTCCTCCTGCTCATTGTGCAAGCACGTTGGGCTGGGCATACAAAACCACTGAGTGTGAGTGACCTGAGTAGAGAAACAGGAATATGTACTCATATCTTTCTCCCAGTTCAATTTTTGTATTGATTTATCATGATAAGAGGTGCTTCTTTAGTTCTAATAATGTCTACTTTGGTTTTTTTTTTTCTTTTTTTGCTATTACATATTTCTATGGCAGCTTTTCCACGTGATATATGTTGGGTCACACATTAATTTACACCATCCTCTGTTCTGCAAAAAAGAGTTCATGAACTAAATAAAAAGGAACGGGGAGGGGGACGTCTAGCAGAGCCCAGGCTTTTGTTTCATGTTTTGGATGTATTTTCTTTTTAAAATAAAATTGTTGATATGCATTTGCTTTTATTTTTCTAGCCTTCCACTTGCTGATGACCGGGTTCCTGTTTGATCCTGTTTACAAGCTCTCGAAGATTGAAAATAACCCCAACTCCTCTGCACTGGGTAGGAAAACAAAGCCATATAAAGACTTACTGCAATCACTCTGGGGGGCTGGCAGTAAGGAAGAGTGTGGTACCAAGGAAGAGCTTGTGGAGAAAAAGGAGAAGGTTACTAGGTTACCACAAAAGACACTAGTGCACTCAGTTTTTCTCACCCACTCTTGGACTGGGGAGGAGGGGGAAGAGTGGGCATGTCAGCAAATAAATAAGCATTCCCCAGCGTGTGTATGCACAGTGTAAATGTTTTCAGTTCATTTATACTTTCTGCAACTCATTAAAACTGCTTTGCAGTTGTATTTCAATCTATTCAAAACATTCAATAAGATAACTATTGAAGATTTTGGGGTTTGGATTGTTGTTTTGTTTGTTTGGGTTTTTTTGGGGGGGTTGTGGATATATGTGCAATATTTTAGTAGTGTTGCTCTATAAATATCCATATCCCAAGTACTAAATTTTTACAAATACAATGTTTCTTGCCATTATGGAGACTGGATGGGGGAGCAGGCTGGTTAAATGCTTTTGGCCTGGCAAGAGACTCAGATGCAGATAATCCTACCAGTTATTGTGTCTTTTTGATCCTGATGCCAAAAGGATTTTTGCTTTTATATATTTTCCTATATATTCATAGCTCTGTAGACTGTTATATAGTTTCCTAACTTAAGTACTTTTCCTATTAGACAAATTCCTGACAGCCTGCTCTTGTGGGAATCAAGGTTGGGACACCTTCCCCAGACACTTTTCTCATGTAATAGACACAACTGGCAAGGACAGGGGCTTCAGAAGGGGTTGAACCAAGAGGGGGAATTACTTCATTACCTGTCTTTCTAAGTGGAGATTCTTGTCAATTATGCTAATTTGCTACACTTATAAACCTGTACTTGCCCTGTGTCAGGAGTGCATTTTTGACATGTTCTTGGTGTGTATTTTGGTGTGTTGAAGGAGGGACCCTTCATTAAGAACAGTAACTACATTTTAGGACCTCACCCTGTTTGGCTCCTGATTTTAAGGCTTGAAAAGGCAACAATCCTGTAGTAGTTTTTGTGCTTAATCTGACTTCCATGAAGAGTTTGCAGAATTAAGGTTTCAAAGCCAAGCACTTCCTTTTGGTAGCCTTTTTTTTATCCTTGTGGACTCCAGGAAGTGGAGTTGAGATTGGAATTCTTGAGTGTGATGAGTTTGCCGTGGGTGCCACCCATCTTTGACCAGGCTGTTCTCAGGAGTGGCAGCTGTTAAATCATCAGGGGCAGAAATGCAGCTGTGGTGACAGGTAACATGTCAAATTTTCCTGGGTGGAAATGAGGAGAAGGTGTTGAACGTGGTCAAGAGCCAGAGCTGTGCAACTGAGATTTTAGGCCTGACTAAGATAAAACCCAGAGATGTCTTGATTCTTCATTTCAGTATGATTTTGTCCACATACAGAGGGCTACTCCACTGTTCTTTTTCAGAAAAAAAAAATCTAATTAAATTTGAATGCAGGATTATGTGAATGATTGATAATATTATGGTGTAAATCCATGCTTTTCTGCTTCGTGGTGAGGCCTTGGAAATGCATCTGAGATGACAGTCTAAGTCATGGTGTTTTAACATGATTGATTCAGATATGGAGAAGTTGTACAATTCACTTATATCTTTCTAAATGCCAGAAGTCAGTTGTGACATTCTCATCTTTTCCTCTTCTAAATAAGCTTATCAAAGAAGAAATCACTAATTTGCCAGGCAGTGCTTAATAATCAAGGAAGTGAAACTTCTGTTTTACAGGGAAAAATAAGAAATCTTTTGCTGAGTTGCTGAGTGATTTTTAAGTAATAAAAGCTTGCTATGTACTGAGCAACTGATTTTTTAAAATTATTTTTAAGGTCTTAATCCTGAGAAGGGTCACTAGCCTTTGAGAATTGAACCACTTTGTTGACAAATCTGTCCTCTAAATTGAACAGCATTAATTAGAACTTTATGCTGAAGATTCTTATTTTTTCATGTGGGTGGTGGTATCAACGAAAATGTCTAATGAATTTGAAGCTGATTTTAAAAGGTCTGCCACCTGTAGATAAAAATGTGCATTACTACACATGGTAATTATCAAGTTCAGAGGCTGTGATATGATCCATTGACCTTTTGAAATCAAAACACTTACTCTAAAGGAAAAAAGGCACTGATTTCTCCATCTGTGTTAATGTAGGACATGTCTGTATAGTCAGCTGTATTGATACACTGTAATTCAGCTAGGGGAAAAAAAAGATACTTTGAATGATGTTAGACCCAAATTTCCCATCCTTTCCTCTGCAGACTTACAGAACTCTTGCTATTTTTGTATGTGTTGAAGAACTTTTTTTTTTTTTTTTAATCTAATGATATAGATTGCTAAAAATATTCAGGTGTCTGAGACAGCAGCAGCAAAACATCTCTGAGCCACCCTAGGAAAATAAAGCAGTTTTGTGCGTGCAGGATGAAGAAACAAGTACACAGGAACAGATTTCAGCTCCAGGCTTTTTTCAGGGGCAATTGCAATACAGGAGGGGAGGAACAACCCAGCAAGTATCATTGTAAAAATTATGAAAAGCACTTTGATGGTCCTTTTAAAAGTCACTTCACTTAAACAGGGGCCACAGCAAAAGCCTGAAAGGCAACTTGGAGTTGGCTTTAACATCCTCAGCCCCTCTCTGCTGTTTCAGCTGAGAACAAGTGCCTGTGCACACAGGGAGGCTGAGAAGGACTAAAGGGAAATAAAGGACATGAAGGAAGGATTTTTTGTTTCCATGTGAGTCCTTGGAAGACCAAGCAAGTGAAGAAGCAGCAATTTTAGCTAAGCTAATGTAATAGAAGACCATTGCACCCAAACTGTCTCAGCAGAACTTCCTGCATAATTAGATTGTAAATCTTCTCAACTGAGGAAGTTTTGCCCAGGGTCAGATTGTCTAAGTAATAATCCATTCTACATAAATTAGAAGATTTGAACTGCTGGGATACATTATTACATTAGTTTTGTTTTTTTATTCTTAATATAACTAAGGAGAACAAATGCAACAATTCTTTTTCTTTTCTTTTTTTATTAATTATCTTATGTCTCTTTAGCTTTTGTTTACCTCAAAAGGCCTTTCCTGTAGGTTTAGGGATTTTTTCCAGAGCAATGCTGATGAAGTTGTTATATAGGCAAATTAGTACATTTTGAATACACTTCAGAAAGTGATGCCACAGAATCCTTTGGCCAAGTGATATCACTTCTTTGGTGAAGAATTTAGTCAGAGATGCTGCTGCTCTTTTTGTACTGTTGAAGTTTTATCTCCCACTATGACCCCCTTTTTCTGCAAAGAACAGAAATTCATCTTTGGGGTAGAATTAATGGGTGAAAATTCACCTGTTTACAACAGGTAGGGGTTTAAGTTAATAGTTCAATTATTTTCTCTGAGAAAAAGAAGATTATGGATACTTCACATGCACATACAGCTATAGGTTAAAGTGATGGGGTAAATGCTGAAGTTCTTATTCAGGCAAAAATTGCCATTGAAATGTCAGTATTTGATCTGCTTGAAGGAAGCCAAGTTTGCAGCATAGCACAGATGAGTTGATATGGTTTGGACTTGTTGCCAGTGTGTGTTGGGGGGGTGCTGGTTTTTTGGTGTTTTTTGGTGTTGGTACATTTGACTTTCATTATAAAATGGAGAAGTAGCCAACTTCTCAGGAGAACAGTTTGGAAATAAATCAGCTTTGGGGCTGAATTCTCTTCTTACTGAAAATTCATATGATACATAATGGCAATTTATTTTTTTTTAAGGACAATAAGGAAACTGTCTGTGGTGAGAGGTACTAAACTCCTCACTTCCCATCTGCTTACTGTGCTCAAGGGTAGAACAAACAGGAAATGGACTTGATAATTCTGTGTTTTCAAACAGAGGAGCATTTTGAGTGCTGATGCCATTCTGTGAGCTCAGCTGCCTGGTGAGCCTGTGGTCAGCCTGCTCTGCAGAGCACTGGCAGCTGAAAGAAAAGGGTAAGTTGGGTGGAAATGGGAAGTGCTCTCTAAAGTCCTGGAAATAGAGATACTCCTACACCAAGGGATGGCTGCTCAACCTCCCCTCAAGTGCTGGACAAGGAGCAGAATTCAATATACTTGATTATTTTTCTACCATGCTGTGAGACACCAGTGGATGTGAAAAAAAGAATAATAATACTTTAGAAGACATGAGGGAAAAAAAAAAAGAGATCTGTGAAAGCCCTTTGACACTGTCATTTTGGGGAAACACCATATCTTTCATGTGCCCTTGGAAACATTACAAGAGCACTGGAAGCCAGAAGATAAACCTTTATTTTTTACTTCTTCTTAAAATCCAAACTTGCTCTCATTGCTGCCATTATAATCTTTATAAAATTACTTCTACATATTTAAAATTTCCATTATTANGCTGCTTGCTTAGGAGAATCAGTTTCAATCTCTCTGAAGTCAAAAGTGTTGAAGTAATCCTCTAGAGAAGGATTGTCTGAGGTTTTTTATTTTTCTTTATATGTATAATATATATATGTATATAGAGATATTACTTATTGCCATAATGACTGGGAAGATGGTCATTTAAAAGGGTTTTTAATCCATTTGGGAGGGGCTTTTTAATCTTCTGCTTTAGTGTGCCTAGAGCAAAAGCTGTTCAAAATGGGCTGAGATTGCAGCTGAACACTTGGCTTGTTGGTTAATCATCACTTGAACACTCTTCATTGGAGAATTTATTATCTGTAATGATATTGGTGTGTTTTTAGGGCTGTGCACATGTTGGATGTTCTGTGTTCCTGTTAATTGCTTTTTCAGCTACTGTGGCCTGTAAAGGGGAGGGAGGAGAAAACATGGGCTCAGGATGATTTGGGAATATCCAATGTACAGGGGTCAGGCATTAGAGGAATGCATGGATTTGCAGCTGAATCCATTTGATAAAGAGCTGCTTGCTGAGTTGTGCTTTTTAACTGGCAAAACTTCCCAACCATGCACCAAAATGCACTGGTGCCAGAGGTTCACCACAGAAAGTGAATTCACCCTCAAATGCCTGTTAACCACCTATTGTTTCTTCACCTTCTGGAATTAACAGGAGCTAATGCCAGAGCTTCTGGCTGAATCACAGAAATGTCTCAGCAGATCACACTGAAAACCTGAAACCATCAGTGAGTTCAGCCAGCTTTATCCTAGGGTTCCTTCCCTGCCAGCAGTTGGGATTGGTTTACATCTGTCCCAAGAGCAAACTCGTGTAAGGAGGTGAAATAAACATCTGGTATTAGCAAAGGAAATAGAGCTGGTTTATTTACTTGAGGAATTAGTATCACTGGCCATTCAGAAATCTCTAATAATATGCATGTGCTGTATTCATTTTGACCTTTAGGGAAATTTGGCCTTGCGTGCAATTTAAAGGTGATTTAGCAGAGCTTCTCACTAATAAGGTAACAATAAGATTTGGCTGTTGAATCTTGTTGTTAGACAAGATAGAGGCAGTTTTGTGGGACACTGAAATCCATCTTTTAAAAATGCAGAGGGAATGTAATCAGTGATGGTACTTAGCATGCAGCTGAACTGGGCCCTGTTTTGAAAAAATCACTCTAATTTTTACAGTGCAGCCACAATAGAGAAAAGTGAATAAGTGTTTGCTGATTAGATCTGTGGCCAAATTCTTATTTCTGATGCAGGGTGCACAGTGCCAAAAATCTGATGCATATGCTTATGAAATATTTTTCTGGTTCTATATGTACTATAAATACATTCCACATGGCTTTATACAAAGCTCTCTGTTATTTCAGTAAGTCACAAGCTACTAAGCCAGATCCAAAGAAGCTGAAGCTCTGAATAAGGTTCTTTAACATTTTATGACTTTGAAACGCTGGTTTAGAGTATATTTGCTTCATTAATTTGTGGCTTTGATCTCAGTTGGGTAAGCATTGAAAAGATAGGCAAAATTTAATGGGAAAAAAAAAACCCTTTTCACAAAGGTCTCTTGTTGCCCTTAAGTTAACAGACTGAAGAAAATTCCTTTTCATTTTCAGTAGTCTAGGTTCTGATTTTGAACCAGGAATATGTAATCTTACTTAAAATATATCATTTAAGGAATACTGTTGTCGAAGATCTTATTTGGTGTGACCAGGTTTGGCAAAATTGCTTGCCTGGGGTGAATAGGAGTCACTCCTGGAATTTTTAGAGGAAAAAANAAGGCAACTTGGAGTTGGCTTTAACATCCTCAGCCCCTCTCTGCTGTTTCAGCTGAGAACAAGTGCCTGTGCACACAGGGAGGCTGAGAAGGACTAAAGGGAAATAAAGGACATGAAGGAAGGATTTTTTGTTTCCATGTGAGTCCTTGGAAGACCAAGCAAGTGAAGAAGCAGCAATTTTAGCTAAGCTAATGTAATAGAAGACCATTGCACCCAAACTGTCTCAGCAGAACTTCCTGCATAATTAGATTGTAAATCTTCTCAACTGAGGAAGTTTTGCCCAGGGTCAGATTGTCTAAGTAATAATCCATTCTACATAAATTAGAAGATTTGAACTGCTGGGATACATTATTACATTAGTTTTGTTTTTTTATTCTTAATATAACTAAGGAGAACAAATGCAACAATTCTTTTTCTTTTCTTTTTTTATTAATTATCTTATGTCTCTTTAGCTTTTGTTTACCTCAAAAGGCCTTTCCTGTAGGTTTAGGGATTTTTTCCAGAGCAATGCTGATGAAGTTGTTATATAGGCAAATTAGTACATTTTGAATACACTTCAGAAAGTGATGCCACAGAATCCTTTGGCCAAGTGATATCACTTCTTTGGTGAAGAATTTAGTCAGAGATGCTGCTGCTCTTTTTGTACTGTTGAAGTTTTATCTCCCACTATGACCCCCTTTTTCTGCAAAGAACAGAAATTCATCTTTGGGGTAGAATTAATGGGTGAAAATTCACCTGTTTACAACAGGTAGGGGTTTAAGTTAATAGTTCAATTATTTTCTCTGAGAAAAAGAAGATTATGGATACTTCACATGCACATACAGCTATAGGTTAAAGTGATGGGGTAAATGCTGAAGTTCTTATTCAGGCAAAAATTGCCATTGAAATGTCAGTATTTGATCTGCTTGAAGGAAGCCAAGTTTGCAGCATAGCACAGATGAGTTGATATGGGTTGGACTTGTTGCCAGTGTGTGTTGGGGGGGTGCTGGTTTTTTGGTGTTTTTTGGTGTTGGTACATTTGACTTTCATTATAAAATGGAGAAGTAGCCAACTTCTCAGGAGAACAGTTTGGAAATAAATCAGCTTTGGGGCTGAATTCTCTTCTTACTGAAAATTCATATGATACATAATGGCAATTTATTTTTTTTTAAGGACAATAAGGAAACTGTCTGTGGTGAGAGGTACTAAACTCCTCACTTCCCATCTGCTTACTGTGCTCAAGGGTAGAACAAACAGGAAATGGACTTGATAATTCTGTGTTTTCAAACAGAGGAGCATTTTGAGTGCTGATGCCATTCTGTGAGCTCAGCTGCCTGGTGAGCCTGTGGTCAGCCTGCTCTGCAGAGCACTGGCAGCNGGAAACTGTCTGTGGTGAGAGGTACTAAACTCCTCACTTCCCATCTGCTTACTGTGCTCAAGGGTAGAACAAACAGGAAATGGACTTGATAATTCTGTGTTTTCAAACAGAGGAGCATTTTGAGTGCTGATGCCATTCTGTGAGCTCAGCTGCCTGGTGAGCCTGTGGTCAGCCTGCTCTGCAGAGCACTGGCAGCTGAAAGAAAAGGGTAAGTTGGGTGGAAATGGGAAGTGCTCTCTAAAGTCCTGGAAATAGAGATACTCCTACACCAAGGGATGGCTGCTCAACCTCCCCTCAAGTGCTGGACAAGGAGCAGAATTCAATATACTTGATTATTTTTCTACCATGCTGTGAGACACCAGTGGATGTGAAAAAAAGAATAATAATACTTTAGAAGACATGAGGGAAAAAAAAAAAGAGATCTGTGAAAGCCCTTTGACACTGTCATTTTGGGGAAACACCATATCTTTCATGTGCCCTTGGAAACATTACAAGAGCACTGGAAGCCAGAAGATAAACCTTTATTTTTTACTTCTTCTTAAAATCCAAACTTGCTCTCATTGCTGCCATTATAATCTTTATAAAATTACTTCTACATATTTAAAATTTCCATTATTATTATTATTATTANAGTAGTCTAGGTTCTGATTTTGAACCAGGAATATGTAATCTTACTTAAAATATATCATTTAAGGAATACTGTTGTCGAAGATCTTATTTGGTGTGACCAGGTTTGGCAAAATTGCTTGCCTGGGGTGAATAGGAGTCACTCCTGGAATTTTTAGAGGAAAAAAAAAAATCTGTGCTCCCTTCCAGTCCCAGCTGTGGGACTGAAGAAGTAGTTGTGCAGTATGGTCTTCCCTAGCCTCAGACCAGTGGCCCAGGAGCTCCTTGGAGTGTTCCCAAGTGACAGTCAAATTAAGTCTGGCTACTGCCTTGCTGGCTTCTCTTTTTAATATCAAGACTTGGAATCCCAGCTTTACAATTAAAAAGATGAGGAGAGAGAGAGAGGATTAGCTGCAGAGAAAGAGCTTGGTAAACCTAAGCAGAAAACTCCGAGTTGAACTGCAGAGATATTTTGCTTGTGGCAGCAGCAGGTTGCTCTAGTTCCTCCTTTTTCAATCACCATTCATCTCCTCAGGCACCAGAGTAAATTCAAGTTAAACAAGAGAACACTTTTTTTCCTCCCCTCCCTTCTATTTCCCACCCAGAAGCAGCTTGACATTACCAGTGGAAGGTGCAGCTTTTTTCCCAAGACTGGTGAAACAAATATAAAATATCAGCCCATCTGTTTGCTTTGTCCTTTGCTCACAAGTTTCCTAACTGGGCCTTCCCCACATACCTGAGGTTTTATCCTCTGTAGCACAACCCTGGGTGAGCAGAGTCCACTCCCTGCCATGCACCTGTGGCCACCAAATCCATGGCAAGCGTAAGGAAAGACTGTGTTCATCCCTGGGTAACAGCACAGGGATGACTGGAATGGGGAATTCAGAATTTTGGGAGTGCCTGTGTGGGTATGGGAAGATTTCTGTGGGGGTGTCACTTGTGGGGGCAGAGAGAGCAAAGCTGGGCTTGGAGATCTCAGAACAAATGCTCTGCATCCCCTTCCTCCGGTGAGAGGGGAAACGAGCAGCAAAGGACACTGGCAAGTGCTTTTTGGCCAACCTCCCTAAACTCTGGGCAAAGAGGCAAAGGTGATGATGGTAATTTTATTAAGTCTGGTATTTTGTGTCTTCCTCTAAGAGTCAGGCAGAAGATCATGTTTTGATACAGACCTGGGGAGTGCTGAGCCCCCACCCTCAGAAAATCAGGCCTCTTTGCAGTCCCTCAAACGGGGTGCCCCAGGCTGAAGCACCTGCAGCTCCAGCTGCTCCTGAGTCATTGGATGGGAACCCTCCTAAGGAAAAGGGAAATGGGGCATTCAGTGGCTGGAACTCCTAAGATGGGAGAGCCATCTGCTTCTCTCTGTACACCTTGGAAAGGGTTAATGCTGAGGTGCTCTATTGTATTAATGATGGCTGTGTCTTCACAGGCCCGTTGGGCTCTTTCAGGGGCCTCTCAAAACAATGAGTGCAGTGAGGCTGTTCTGTCTAATTACTCCAAGACAGGGATGCTAAAGAGGAATTAATGACAGTTGACAAGTGCAATTAATAATTATAGCAAAGCTGGGAGTCATGCAGCAGGCAGATGACAATAACAGGGTAACTGTACATGACAGCTTTCATCCGTTCCCCCCCTGCCCCTCCTGCTTCTCCTTCCTTTTACCCTTTCATGTGAGCTGCTGCATCAGCCAGGCCAGGCCATGTGTGGACGAGGAAGGACAAGATCTACCTCCTTAAATTTGTCCAGTTTCTAACCTGCCTCTCCCCCAGCCCCGCTCTCTCTCTCTCCTAAGGAAAAGTAAAATTAAACATATTACAAAAATTATCAACAGCACCAACTTAGCAGCACAGGCTTCTGTTAGCTTTCACGGTCAGGTGTTGACAAGACTACTTAAAATTCATGTTGTGAGATTGGAAGGAGAAGGGGACAGGGAAAGGCAGCAGCAAGCTGGAGTTGAAGTGGGATTTCCATATCAAAGGCCAGGCCTTTGGCTCTGAATGGTAATTAAAGTACCCAGATTTCATCTCCTTGGTCAGCTCATGAAAAGGAAAAAAAAATTAGAGAGAGGATTTTTTCACTCCCTTTAGACTACAGTACAGCAAGCAGTAAATTAAATGAAAGTTGAGCTAAAAGGTGCCTAACGCTTCAATCTTTTGCATCTAATAAAATCTATGATGTTTTTAAAGCATTTATTCAGTTCACATCTTCATCTTGCTGTGATTATAAAGGATATCATGTCTGCTTACATTTATTGGGCACACATCTTGGCCTTCCCAGGGTTGTAAAAGGATTTCACTTTTCATTATGTTGCTGTTGTGTTACGGCCTTTCGGCTTTAAAAAAAAAAAAAAGAATAAAAAGGAGGGGGGAGAAAAGGAAGGAAAAAAAAAAGCACATTTCTGTGTAATTTCTAGTTGTTCATTGTAGGAACCACTAAGAGGGAGAACCAAATAAATGCAAATTTAATGAGGCATGGGGAACTAGTAACCAGATTCACCAACAACCTCTCACCTTGAGGTTGTTGATTCAAACCAGGGCTGTGACACCTCTGAAAGTGGCCACCAACCAGCAGTCCTGTGGCAGTAAATGTACAACGTTCTGCCACTTTGGCCCAGTTCCTAGTGGACACACAGGGATGAAGTGGAAGCTCTGCTTGCATTTCCTGGGGTCCCTCTAAGGGACAAGGACTCTAGGACCATGTCCTCCCTGGATTTCCTGCCTGTGGCACTTCAAGTCAAGGTTATGCTGTGAAAAGGTGTGGAGCCTTTCCCTGAGCTTCCTCTTGGCTGTGTCGATTCCAGGTCTTCTGTAGTGGTCTCCAGCCTTTGGAGCTTTTGGGGTGGCCTCTCAACAGCACTGGGTGAATGCCAAAAGCCCAGGAGTTTGACAGTTCTGCTGGGGTCCTGTTGTGCCCTTGAGTTTCTCTTTACATCTGTGCTGGCCAAGCAGTGACTCAACACCTTTGGGTTTGCACCTCAGTCAGTCCATGGTTGCACCCTCTTTGGTTGAATGCCCAAAGGAGGAAAGAAGTTTAGCTCTTTTCAGTCTCTTCAGTTCTGCTTCATAACTACAGAAGACTGAAACCTCAAGTCTTGGGGCCAAAATGAGTATAAATGAAGGTGACCAGGCTGGGTCAGAACCTACTACAGGGCACTGAAAATATCTCTCCTGACCTTACTGGATGGTGGATCAGTTCCTGGAGCTGAAACGTTGAAGTCTCTCTGTTTTGGTCCATTTTCCTGCAGTTCCATCTCCACTACACCAAATGTGTGCCTGCTGCCACATTTTGGTGTGAGTTACTGTAGATGTGGGCAGTACTGGTGGTGTCCTGTGTGTGTTAGTACAGCAGTTGAGAGGAATGGCCAAGAAGAGTTCCTTGGAAAAAGTTAACATTAAAATTTTAAAAAGGCAAAATGTTGTTGCTTTAACAAAGAACAAGAACTTCTAAATAAGCCAAACTAAATACTTGCTGAACACACACCCACCCCAAACTTGAGGCTAGCAAATGTAGACTTGTATTCTAAATTCTGAGGTTATTTTTTCTTCCTCCCTTTTTTACTCTCTTGCTCTTCTCCCTTCCTCTGTAAGGTATGCTTTCCTCCCCCCTTGCCCCCAGCTCGAGTGCATCATTTTCTGCTATTGTGTTTAAAAAAACTCTGCTGCAGGGGCTCTGAAATGAATAAAAATGTAATCCTCAATGTGCCCATTGTGCACTCTCATTTGTTTTTGCTGTATCGATTTATCAGCAGAGGGAAATTACTCGCTGGAAGAGAGGATGCCAGTCAGAATGACATTTATTTCATAGTACAAGGAGGCTCTCCAGCGTGTTTCCATGTAACCCAGATATTGGAGCTGTAAAAGGGCTTGTAACAAGGTTTAGTGCTATGATTAGATCGTGTGGAGCACCTTGCTTTCATAACAACAGGCACTTGGCAGAAGCTACGGCCTCGGGTTATGGTCAACTTTTTTATTTCCTTTTACCTTAACACTGAATATTTGGCTTGCACCTCAAAATGTTCCTCTGTTAAAAACTCAAGCATGCCAGCTTGTGAAATCTTACTTGATATTTATAAGGGTCTTATGCATTCATGCCACTGAGTTAAAAAGAGAAAAAAAAAGGATAAACTATTTACTTGTTTAACCTTTTTAGCTTTGTACTTCCTTGTGCTTCTAGTGAAGCAAATTTTTTCCTCCAGTGACTGTAAGCTATGGTTGCTCAAGGTAAAAATGGAGCATATTTTTTGCACAAAACCTGTAATAGGTATAAATATGAGTTGCAAACAAAGATGGTACTCAAGAGGCTGAATCATGTGCTTGGCTTCTGTTGCTGAATGGTTTGTGCTGATGTGTCTGGGGCCTGTTTAGCTCACAAAGTCCTTTTAATCAGCATTGAAGGTCAGGTGGTTCAAAGCAAGATTCACAAATCCCAGGGTGGGCCTTGCTCCGTGGCACTGCTCTTCAGCAGGAGGATGCTGGAGTGTTCTCCACAGCATTTATGAACCTTTGGAATGGATGCTGGTGGGGACAGCACCTCTCCTGACCACCACAGAAACGTGGGGAAATAAGCAGTAGGAGGTATGGGAAGTTATGTCTGTGTTGAAGATTGCTTGATGCTTTCCATCCTAAAACTCTCAGTTCAGCTGTTCATATCTTTGCCAAACGATTTCAGCTTTGGCTGATATTTTCCATTTTGGGTGTTTGCCTCAGACATTTAAAAAAAAAATTAAAATAATTTTTCAGCCAAAATGGCTCAGCTGTCCCTAAGCTGAGAGAAAAAAAAAAAAAAAAGTTGTTTTGCTTTTATTAAAAAAATTCTCACTCTCTCAATGGAAAGCTCAGCTCCCAAGTTACAAGCCCCTGAGATGCTAAATTGTGTATCCATTAGCAACTTTACTGAGTGATGAAATTAAACAGGTTCACCTAGCCTGTGGAGTTTTTTGCTAGACTGTGAACCCACTGGTTTTCATGTCTCTGCTGCCTTTGTCTTTGGTGTGGGAAGTCATGGTTAAGGTGAGCTTAGCTAGAACTACTTAAACCCACCTGCCTACCCCTTCCTCCTTTAAACAGAGGATAATGCTGTTGATACAGCTGCATGCAGCTGAAGTAAAAGCTCAGGCTGCATTTGAGCCACAGAATGAGCTGAGGGCTGTGCTGTGACCTAAAGTGAACTGTTCCTTTCTAGTCCAGATGAGATGTGTTATTTCCCTCCTAAAGTTCAGGTCAGAAATAGAGAGAGAGCAAAGGAGAGTAGTACTGAACTGTGAACGAGAAATAAAATCAAATAAGTGGCTGGCAGAGGACAACACTGTGGCTTTTGGTAAACTTGGGAGGATGCATACAAATAGGTCTGATGGACTTTGTCAGAGTGTGGCTCTTCCCTGGGGCACCTGTAATCTGTGTGAGACATCCCCTTGGGTGGGCAGGCACTGACCCTTGAGCTGAGAACAGTGACACCCTTCTTTCCTCTGCCTTGCTGAGCTAGCAGAGGGCCAGTGCAAGGAAAGAGGTGCAAGAACTTTTGAGGAGAAGAGTTGGAGTCTGTGCATGTGTGGCCCTGAGCAAAGGAGGGCTCAGCACACCACCAACTGAAGATGTGAGGGGGCTTGAAGCAGCCAGAAAATCATCTCAGCAGTCATAATTCTCATGCCTCGTGTTGTTTAGTAGTTATCTCCTTTGTCAATTCATTGGATGATGGGAAGGTTGATTGATGCGTATTTTTTTGTCTCCTGCATACCCAAGCAGCTATATTTAGAATGAAATACAGATTCTGATAACGAGAAGATAAATGGGGAAAAATGTAGTTTAAATAGTGTTGTTATCTCGAAATGAATGCTTGAGTAACACAGAGGCTAAAACAATTTAAGCATATGGAAATGTGTGTGAAATCAATACACTACGATGTCACTTTCTGCGTCAGAATCAGCGTGTGTCTGTGCTGACAAAATGCCATGCATTACCTTTCCCCATCTGTTCAAAGCAGTCAGGAGTGCCTTGAGAAGCTTCTGCAAGTCATGACATAAATACACAACTGGATGGTGCAGTGTAGATAGAGCAGAAATCTAGCAAAGCCTTCTTTAAAGGGAAATTATTTTAATCCTTTTCAGGCAAGAAATTAATTTTCAAGGAGAGAAAAAAATATGGTGCTGGTAGAAAAGTATAGTAGCATTTACCAGTTATATCCACATTAAACATTCTTCTCCAACACTATATCAGAAAATAGCTTTCAACATGGAGAAAATCCAAAATCAATTAGTTCAGTTTAAGTTATTTCAAATTTCATTGTTAGTTTTAAAAGAACATCTTCCAGACAGTCTCTAAACTTTGCATGGAAATTAATTTAGTTGAAAGTTTTCTTCCCACTTGCATATTCCAGCCTAGAGAAACTGAAGATTTGCAGAGATCAGCAGTAAAAATAGTACATTAATTCCCACACAGCAGTACCTGAGTAGTTCTTCAAATGTCACTTTCTTTGTAATTATTGACTTTTTATTGGTGTTTTAGCAGAGCTTCTCATACTATGATATGTAATAAACCCACACTGCACTCACTTATGAGTGTAGGTAACTACACTCATCTTACAGCATGAGTGTAACTGTCCATCCTCACAACTTTATTGACAATTTTACATCATTTCCTTTTAAGAAGTGTCTTTTGCTCATAGCTCTGCAGAAGAGGTGTCTCACTGTCTGTGTGCTTCCCTAAAATACAGAGCTCTGCCAGGTGATTGCCATTTCTAGGGCAGAGTGGCCTCAGTCAGGCAACCTTTTCAGGACCACAAAAGTTGGAATTTCTTATCCATGGTTTCCTTCTTTTCTGTGCAACCTGATTATAATTCCATCCATCACCTCACAGTTTAATTCCTGGTAAATCTTGATATACAACAGCTGGTGGTGTGAGCTCTTCGTGTCCATCTCTGTCACCAGAGGGAACTGGGGAGAGACACAAGGGACTGCCTGAAGTGAGGGTTGGTCACAGAGTCCAAAATGACCACTCATTTCAGGGGGCTGCTTGTTTGACAGACTGCAAGGCTGCAGAAGTTCTGTGGAGCAAAACCCTCAGGTTTTGGGTATTGCTTGTTCCTGGTTCTGGTCAGTTACTGGGAGAAGGTGATGGAAGTGCAAAGGAAGAAATTGTTGTTCACAGGTTTCTCTTTAAAATTGCAATGTTGTTTGAGAACCTCCAAAGTATTAACAGATTTGGGATCAATAGGAATCATAGTAGTGCTGTCTAATCTGATTCCTCCTTAGAACACACCTTGCAAACTTTCTGCAACAAAATTAATGAAATGAAAAGTTTTATAAAAGTGCAGATTGGTAGTAGCTATTATTGTGACTTTTATCTTCTTATTCTTTGCTTGTTTTAATGCTATATTTGGAAAGTATTTCAAACAAGAGCCAAAAGCAATGCAAAGGCCTTCCTTTAGAAGCAAAATTAGAAGCATTAGTTGGAAAATTTTTGCACTGTGATGTTTGTTCATCTCTTCAGCATTGGCAAATTTTGTTTTCACTTGCAAGTGTGAACCAGCAGATTTAGACACTTCCATGGGTCTGTTCACTGCGAGGTTTTGCAGGTGATTTCTGTTTAATGCAACCAGATAATTGCAGCCCTGGGGCTTGGCTAGGTTATAAAGCTGCTAATCCAGACAATATTATCCAATAATATTGTTGTGCTTATATGAGAGACCTCTGCCTTTAATAGTCTCTCCCTGTGCTTGTAAGTGGTGGTTTTGGTTTGTTTTCTGTAGCTTTTTTTTTTTTGTTTGGGTTGTTGGTTTTTTTCCCTGAGCAGCCCTATAAAAATGAGACTCAGGAGAAGATTAAACTCCTGAACAAGTCACTGGAGGAATGCAGAGCTCTATTAAATACACATCCCATGCATGAAATACACATAGATCATGGATAAGCTGGCTCAGGATGCAGAAGTGTATGCTCACCTCCACATTTAGGAGAGGGTAAGGTGGTGGGCACTGACAACTCTGAAAACTGAAGTCTATATTTAGTTCTAGGCCCACATGTAGCTGAAGCAAATGTATGGCAATGTTTTATAAGCAGGACTGTCAAGTAGTCAAAAAACACATATTTTTGTTTTGAAGAAATTTGTGTATTTGTCAAAACAAAAGTTTTTCATGGCAATACCCTCATTTGGAAAAAGATTTTTGGGGGAGAGAAAACAAAGGGAAATTTGGACCTTTCTCATTTGAAAATTATGTTTCATCTCTAATGAAATTTACATTATTTAGTTATAAGAGGGACAGTTCTTGCAAGTTTGTCATCCAGCCCTTTGAAATATGAGAGGCTGACAGGGGTCACATCAAGCTGTGGCTGCCCCATCCCTGGAAGTGTTCAGGGCCAGGTTGGATGGGGCTCTGAACAAGCTGGTCTGGTGAGAGGTGCCCCTGCCCATGGTGGTGAGGAGGGGTAGAATGGGATGATCTTTGAGGTCCCTTTGGACCTGGAGTCATTCCATGATTCTACAGAAAACCTGAGGTGAAAGTTCAGGCCCATCACTGCCTGTGCCATGGCAAAATAAAGCACAATGTTCTTTCCTGGTACCTGTACAGCACTGCTTTGGCTCAAGATACAGAGAGGAAGGAGGGGGCATCTTCCAAACCAGCCAGCAAAAGGGTTTGGTGAACTACTGTGGCTGGAATAAATAGCCTGGAAATGGGGAACAGCACTGGCAAGACTGGCATTGTAGTGACTTGTCATTTTAGAGGTGGGAAGAGACCCCTGTACTGCTGATTTCTTTTCTCCACTTACAGAGACATTAGTGGTGTGCAGAATATGTTGCCTGAGCATATGTGAGGCCTGGCTGTGCAGGTCCCTGTGCTGATGAATGAGGCAGTCCCCAGCTTGTTGGAGGATGTCAGTAGGCTGAGGATCATACCTGTGAAAAAAGGGGTGCTGGGTTATTTTCTGGAAAAGCTGGGTGAGCCATTGTTCTCTTCTGTGTTGTAGTAGTTTCTACTTGTACAGCTAATTTCAACTCTTTCTCAGCAATTCTTTCTAGGAGACAAACTAGCAGAGTAAAATGAACCATCCAGGATTAAACCATTCACATTTGTCCTCCTTGAAATAAAAGAAAACTAAGTGCCAACCAGAGCTGTGCCTCTCACTTGAGCTCTGGTGTCTATTTGACCACGCCCTGAGCTGAATCAACTTGCTGAACTCCAGCCCTTGAACAAGCATCAGGCATTTTCTCCCTTCTCCTGCTTCCAGAGCAAACCAGAGCAGAGAGTGCCTGTTTCAGAGTGCACTGTATGAAGGAAGAGGCTGTTGTCTCAAGAAAGAGCAGTGGCAGCAGAGAGTTGCCAGAGAGCAGAAGTCAACCCACTTGGCTTTTCTGGACTACCCTCATCCTTAACTAACTTCAAGGAGATATATAATACTAGAGAGATTGTGCAGTACTAACATTTGGATATCTGTTTCAATAAGTTTTTTAGAGGAGAGAGACCCAACTATTTCTCCATAAAAATTCTGTCAAATATATTTCTTTAGAAATTAATTTCGTTTCAGGCAGTTGTGGCAAGGTCTGTAGTATTCACTGGCTCTGATTTTCCAAAGGCTTGGCAAGTTCACATGTTGGTTTATGCATCTGAATTGTCTCTCCAACTTCAGCAAGACTATTGACATGTGCAGAGTTACAGGTTTGAGAAGTCCCTGTAAGATGCAAGCTTCAGATTTTACACTGGGGATAAATAATGTCAAATTTGTAATTAAAAATCTTCAGGACAGGCAAATTTCTGAGCATGTGCAATATCCTTTTTGTGAACCTCAGGATCTCAGCTGGTTTTGGTGAAAAACACAGAAAGCAATTAGCTTGCATCTTAGAGGCTAATAATAACTGAACCTTTTGGCAGATTTTGTGATGGGATGATTCTCTCTGTGTTATAAGCCAAATGAATTAATAAAACAGATTTTTAAAAATCACTTATTCTAACACAGTCATTTTCCTGTCAGAGGTGCATAAAAGCAAAGAATTTGCAACCTGGAGTCTGTTGCTTTTTGCTTTGGACCTTTTGGTAAGGATTAATCTCACATATTTGTGCCATGTTAGAGTAGTTCTCCCTTTGGAGTGACAATCTTGTGAGTTCTGCTTGAGATCTGAAAAAATTCCATGAAGTTAGTCCCCTTTATTTTTACATCCAGGTGCTTGTCTGGATCTCACTGGTAGAGGAAAATGTAATCACACAGAAATCATGATGGCAATGTCTTCCAAGTAATGGAAAACAGGTCTTTGGGGGAAGAAACAAGAAGAGAGGGAGAGAAGAGTGAAAGAGCAGTGAGAAGTTCTCCAAGATGTTCTAATTCAGTTTAGTTAGGCCTGAGTGATATGTAAGCAAGGCATGAATGATGCTGGTTATGTAAAAACATCTCTACCTGACACAGGAATTAGGTGCTTTTTGAAAAAATAAACATCACTTCTCCCTTTGAAAATAAAGCTGGCTTTATCATGCATCAAACCAGATATTCAATAATCCAACCTTCCCTTCACCTTTTATTTCCCCCCTCTGGAGCTAGCTGATGTGGGACAGTGCTGAGACATGAGTTATGGTATCAAAGGACTTCTTCTCATGGTCCCCTGCCCTCATTCCGTGTTGAGTGGAGCTTCCCTGGACCCAAGGTCAGGGAAGTTTTCTGTGTTTTTCTCCTACATAGCCAAACGTGCCTGATGTGCAGTGGGCTTTGTAGCTGCTGTTTTGGTCTTGGTAACTGTAAGCCTAGAAGGTCTTGTCTCTTTTGCTGAACTGTGCAACACACAGATTCTTCTGAACAGGTTGTCTGGAAACCAAATTATTGTGCCTCTTATTTTTAAAATGTATGTAATAGTATCACTTGCTCTTACCTCTGAAAAAGACTGACACCTCCACCAACATTCTCCTAAGCAACCAGAAAATAGTCTAAATGCTTCATTCTCACCTGGGGCTCACGTTCCTGGTCTCATTCCTTATCAAAAGCAGTCATGTGCAGAACACAGACTGAAACCCTTGCTGCCTAAGGCCACTGTTTAGGCCAAGAATAAATCTGATCAGCTGCAGACTTTTATTTTTCAGTGCTTTGCTTCTCCTGCTCCTTCTTCAAGAGAGACAAAATCCCAGAAAAACATTCACCAAGACCCTGCTAGGAGGACTGGGCTGTTCCCTTCAGCTTCTCATGATGCATCCAATGATGAACTCTCTGAGGTCTGATGGTTTTGTAGGGGAAACTGTAGAGTCTTAATGCAGGGCTCTCCTTGTGCAGTGTGACTTCTCTGTGCCTTTTTCTCCAGGCTTTCAGTGAAATTTCAGTGCTGCTTTCCATCCTGGGGGTTCAGGCTTCATGAAAACAGCCATCTGACAAACCTTTTTTTATATATTTTTTTTTTGACACAAGGTAAAATGAAGGAAATTATCATTTGGTGCTCAAGTGAACCACTCAAACATAAGGCTTACAATGCCAGCTTGGGTGTTTTAGGGTATCCAGTCTTGCATCCAGTGCCTGCTCAGTAAGGTCTCAGTCTGGTGCCACAGCCTTGTGTCTGAGGGATAAACTGAAGCACAGTTTGGCCATAACTGGATTTTCAGTTCAGTGAAGTTGGGGGCAGTATTTATCTGTGGAACTGCTGTAGTGTGGTGTCCTGTGGTGCTCTGAGTCCTGTGGGAGCTCAGAGAAGTGAGGCTGGGTGTCTCCTCAAAGCATGGCTGGGCTGTGTGCCTCCACCTCTGGGGGCCCTGGAGGAAGCCCATTAA
>VZRX01007141.1:8967-22220 GCA_013398075.1 Notiomystis cincta
TCCCGGGCTGGGTTTGCTGGAGGGATCCCCCAAAGCGCTGGAACGGCGTTTCACGAAAATAACCCCACCAACCACCCTCCTCCTACAGCCAAGGAAAAAACCCAAAAAAACAACAAAAAACCAACGCACAACACAACCCCCCTCGAGTCGTGTAAAAGCCCAAACCCGGCCGCTTTTCTCAGACCCCGCGGCCTCTCAGCCCCCTCTCCTCTCGCGTGGGAGATGCCCCTTTTCCCTCCGCGGATCGGGCAGCCTTTGCGCGGGTGCGGAGCCAGGAGCTGCGGCCGCGACGTGACAAATGGGGCGGCGCGGGGGGGGCCGGGGTGGCGGCGGCCGCCCCTGACAGACACGGGGGGCAATTATCACAGTGTGATGAAAGAGCCTCCGCCAGGATGTATTGCACCGCTAATTACTGTCCTTTTTCTACAGGCTTCTAATGTGAGGAAAAACACGCGGTGACAAGTGTGGAAAAGAGCAAGCACTAAATTACTGTCAGAAAAATAAACGGCGGAGCGCGGCGCGGGGCGGTGATTTACGGGGGCAATTAGTCACCGCCCCACGGAGCCGCTGAGGCGGCCGCGGCGTCCCCGGGGGCTGGCCCGGCTCCGGCTCCTGGCCCGGGCCGGCACCCAGCACGGGCGTTCAGGGCTCGTCCCGCTCCTGAGGCTCATTTTTTTGCCTACTGCAAAAATAGGGGTGCGGGAGGAGAGAGGAGCCATCCCGAGAGCCACAGCCTGTGTTTGCTGAGAAGGCGGGGGTGCCACGGGTCTGCTTACTCGTTGTGGTGAGTGGCTGGTGCCCAGGTGTGGGGTGATTAAAGAAGTGATAAGATACTCTTAAATGAAAAATACTCTCGGAGAATGAAGGCTGGAAAGCTGCTGGCCTGGGTGAGAGGGTGGAGGTGGCTCCACAGCTGCTGCACGTCTTCTGGAGATGCTGTGGGCCATTAGGCCTCCCGGTCTTGGAGGAGGGCCAGCTTTGCTGCTAGCTGGGAGTGGACATTACAAACTTAATGCTGTTGTTTCACCAGGGTGGAGTACAGGAGAGATGTTTTAATTTGAAGCTAGCAGCAAAGAAATGGTGGACAGTTCAACTCCTGGCCCGCCTGGGACCATGACAGCCTGAGCCCCCAGCCAACATGTTGTGGGATTTTGCAACTTTTTGCCTCATCTGTTCTTGCTGACCTGGCAATCCTTGCTTAGTTGGTGCCTGTATGTCAATTTTCATTTTCCAAGGCCTTATTGGCCACCTAGAGCTTATGCCCGTCCCCTGAGCAGGGGGCAGCATTATGTGCCTTTAGATGCATGCTGCCTTTAGACCTGCCAGCCTGGTGTCTGGCTCCTGCAAGCAGCTGGCACCGGGCTAACGGGAGACAGGCAGTGCGAGCTCGCTGCAGCAGCTGGCGCCAGCCAGCCCGTGCGGAGCCGCGCCAGCGCACGGCTGCCACCGTGGGACAGGGGAAAGCAGCAGAGCGAGTCCCTCCGGACACGGCACCTCCTGGGACAGACAGGCGCGTGTCCTTTGGAAGAGGATGAGCTGGAGGATGCAGAGCTGGCTGTTACAGGTCCTGGTGGCTTCAGCGAGTGGCCTTCCCTCCGGCTCCACTTTCCCAGCTGGTGGGCGGGATGTGATACCTGCCTTTGGGAAGTGCTCAAGACTGATGAGTGATCACAGAGGCAAAGCATCAGTGGTCACTCTGGGGTCTGCCCTTAGCTGCTGCTTTGCCTTGTAGAAGTGGTTCTTGCAGGGACATGGGGTTGTGCTCATGAGGTGCTTCCGGTGCTCCCTTCCCTCGCAAGGCACGGTCCCGCTCCTCCCACGAGTTGTTAGGCAGCCTCCTAATATGTGATGTGACCAACACATCTCTTGTGTAATTTTCTTCCTCCCACTGGAAAAATTGTTTGTTTATGTTCTTCAAATAAATAATAAATACCTTTAATTCTTGTCTACGGTGTGCTTGTTTTCATTACTGATGGTGAGGTCAGAATTCTCTGAGTAAGAAGTGGAGAGAGAGACCATGAACCATCAATCCTATGGGAATTTCTTCCATGTATTTCAGAGTAGTTCCTAAGAAAGTGCTTCCTGCAGTTTTCTGTACAGTTGTGCTTGGAACTGGTGTGAGATATTTCTGAAGCTCTGGATGACAGTGTTTTCCCAGCATCACTGGTACACCCTGGGCATGGCTCTATGGCTGCTCTAAAGGCACAGGCAACATCCATGAATCTGACTGCATTTGATGGGCAGTCAACAGGGAATGTGGAGGGAAGGTTTGGTATTGACACAAATCAAAATAAAAATGCAGGTGGGGATCCTACTTGAAAGTCCATACAAACACCTCAAAAGTAATTTGTTTTTCCCACAGCCAGTGAATTTTTCTGGGGTACATGTACACAGCAGAGGCTGGGCTTTAGCCCCATGCTTTATCCAAGCAGTGAGCATCTATGACTCTGAGAGAATGTGTGGAGGATCTGGGGCTCCCAGCATTCCTCCAGTGTTCTCTGACACTGTCTAGTGTAACTTGCCCGAGGTTCTCAGTGATATTGAGTCTCCTGTTCTCTCCTGCTTGTGCTTTCCTACCTGCCAGCTCTTGGCTAACTTGCTGCCCCCCCTTGCCACCTTCAGTATCCATGCTGCTGGAGTTTTAAAGAAAGGGGTCTGTCCTGGACTCCTGGTCTCCAGGTAAGTGCTGATCCATGGGATTTCACAATGGGTGAAGAAGTGGGTGTATATATGTTTTAAGGTCCAAAGCTGCCTGCTCAGAGGATGGCAGCTGGATTGATATCTCCAGGGATCAAGGGTGAGAGATCGTTTTGGGAATACCAGGGATGCATAAGGGAATGGAATCCCTTCAAGGCCATCAAGGGATGGGCTCTGTTGGGATACAACACTAAAGAAGAGTTTTAGATTGATGAAGTGAACATATGTGTTGTGTTGGGCAGCAGTTTGGGGAGGATGGCTCACATTTTGCCACTGCCACACCTTTGGTGGATCAGAGGCCCCACAGCTGCTTGGCTCCTGTGGAGGTCCCATATGAGGATCTCATAGCAGGGGCAGGGGGTTTGGCCCTTTAGAAACCACAGTGACTAATTTGCTCAAGGGAAGGTCTTGGAAGAGCAACAATCCTAAAATGACATGAAGCAGGTGAATCACATTTGTTTTATAAAGTTTATGTCCATACAAATAATCCCTATTTGGCAGAGCAGCCACAAGCCACTACAAGTACCTTTACTGCAGGATGGCACCATTTGCATTTGTGCCATGTGAACACACTATAAAATTGCCATGGTTTTGAGATTAAAATTCAATTTTTTTGTAATGCAGACATAAGCTGTGTAGCCATGTTTGTATTTATTGCTACTCAAATCAGTTGTCATATCCTACATAATAATTGTTCCAAATTTTTCCCCATTTTTATTTTATATTGAGTAATAACTGAACAGCAAGGCTTTACATAGTATTCAATGAATCTGGTATTCTGCATGAATTTGGAAAATAATTCCTCATCATTTTGTTTACTGGCTGCTTTTGTTCACTGGATTGCTGGTTGGTCAGTTAAGCGTCCTCTCCTTGGGGCAGCACCAGGGCTGTTGTGCTGGTGATATTTAGCAAGTCCAGTGAGATGTTGCTGGGGAGGACACAGAAAGGTAAGGTCAAGCCTTCTCAACCTTGGGAGCTTTTCTTTGGGAAAGTGGTTCCTACTGCAGAGGCTGCAGCTTTGCTTTATTTGTCTTGATTCTATTATTCAGACAGTTTTTCTACCTGGCAAACTCCTCCAAACCTGAAGAAGTAGCCAACAACCAAACAGTTAAGGGAAATATCAAAATAAAATATTTCTGATAGATTTCATAAAGTATGAGTTATAGCAGAAAAAATTATTTTGGATTAAATATATTGTACTCAATTCTTCAATCCAGTAATGTATTTTTATTTATCCAAAAAGATTTAAGATGGCCCAAACTGCTTGGATGGCATGTAGGAAGCATTCCAGTTTGACAGAAGCTTGAATTGATTACTTTTCTGAGGGAGGGAAAAAAAAGGAGTTTTATTTAAATCAACTTTAAAGCTTTATTTTAAAGGGTGGATATTGGTAGCTGGAGAATACATTCTGCCTTCCCCTCATATTGCAGCTGGACAGCAATAGCCAGCCTTCACTTATTTATTTATTTCCTGCACAGAGGGGAGGAAAATATAGGTCCATGAATCAATCTAGATAATGGGGAAGGCTGAATGTAATAAATAATACAGTAACAACCCTAAACTAATGAGCTGTTGCTAAGGTACATTTCACAGGCTCATCCTCTATATAAAAAGTCACTAATAATCCCTTGGTGTAATCAGATGATAAAGCTTTGCCATAAGGCAACACCTGTGCAATTAAAGCTGTGGATTCTTTTGCACGTTTCATTAATTTCAGGATTTTGTAAAGGCACAATGACTACACTAATAATCTAGTCTACTTGACTCCATGTCTACTGGAAACAGGGTGTCTAATTAGGTAAAGGTAATTAATTAGAGATAAATGGAGCTAATCAGACTCGGTTAACACTAATTCTCTGAATTAAGACATTTTGGGACACCTACTATTCCACTGGCTTTGATGTTTCCCAACAAACACTGACTTGGAAAGGAGTCAGAATCCTCCACGTTTGTTCAGCTGGAGACTGTGGGCCCAATCCTGCAGCAGTGATTGCCCCAATAGGCTGCTGGGGGTCTGTGGGACCCTGAGCTGTGCTCATTCCTGTGGGTTTGCTGGGAGAGGTGTCCCCTGCTACTGTGGGGTGCTGGGGCCTTGGTCTGACACCCCTGGGAGTCTTTTGTTGTATTTTTACTGTATTTTACTGGCCAGGATTTTGCTGATTGTGGTATTTTCCCCACAGCTGCTTCCCTGTTTTGGGAATATTTTTGAAGTCTAAGGTGTGCTGGCGTTTAGGAGGGCCACCATGTCCTCTACTGTGGGCAGCATTCAAAACGCAGAATACTGTACCTTACCTCAAGAAAGAAAGCAGGATAAAAGGAAAAAAAAAAACAAACAGAAAATTTAGAAGAAATCTGTATTATTTAGTGCAAGGATCAGGATTTCACTGGTGGTCTGTGTAGCTCTTTGGATGTCATGAGCCTGTTCTGGTGTGGTATCACGTGCTGTTCATCTTGCTTAGGTGATCAACTGCAGCTGCATTCAGGTGCCAGCAGCTTCAAAACCCACAGGACTATAGGGCAGGGGAGAATAAAGGGGAGTGGGACAAAAAGTGAGCAAGAAATTTAGTTGCTTCAGGGTTGTGAAGTTCCTACATGCCTCTGTTGGTAGATGTGTGTTAGGAGAGTCCTGCTTTGCCTTTTTTCCACAGGTAAACATTACTCCCTCCATGAATTAGAGTGTAATAGTGGTGGCAGATTTGGTGGAAAGATGCTGTGACTGGTAGATGCCTACACTGAAATGATAGTGTTACCTCCTCCAGCTTTGTTAGTGTGTGGGGATGTGGCCATGCTGGGCATGTGGAGCAAGTGCATTTTAGAAGGTATTGCCTCTTGTCTCTGCGTGGTGTTAAGCTACAAAGATGATTTCCCCTCCCCTGTGGATGGTCTACTCATTTCAGCTGCAAAGCACAGCTGATGGAGAGTTCTTCATCTATTGCTTGAGTGCTGGGAGGGGTGGGAAGCACTCTCCCTGCCTGCATCTAAAGAAGACCAGAAGCTTTTTTAAACTTGTATTTCTAAAATACCTCAGCTGATGTTGCACAGTGTGGTACATAACTAACAAGAGTGAGCCAGGAATGAGTGCTTATAGGGTGAGCTATAGCCTGAGGTAAGTCTCCATGAGCTGAGCTACACTGCCCTCAACAGAGGAGATGAAATAGAAATGTCTGAATACTTCTATTACGAGATACTTTTTGGATTGACCTTTCAATAACTTGTTAAACTACAGAAAACACTTCTGTTTTCTAGATGCGAAAGACCTGCTGGGTCACATAGTCCACAAATGCCCCTCTGGATATTTTTAATAGCAGCTTGGTGACTTTGGGCTTTCAGGAGCTGCTGGGGCTTGGGCCCCACTGTTCAAAATAACTTGCATTTCCAAGGGTGGACAAAGCCTGGTTAACTGTTTCAGAGTAGTGGATGCAGGAGAATTGTTGCAACTGCAGCATCCAGGCAAGAGAAATTATTTGGGGTGTGTGCCCCTGTACCCCAGAGAGGCCAAGTGCTGCTGTGTCCTGTCTTGGCTACACCCTGTTGGCCTGGAGGTGGGCCAGAGCCCAGAGAGAGGACAGACTCCAAGCCCTTGGTTGGGGCTGCAGAGCAGGCATGAGACCCCCAAGTCCAATTTGCCACAGCAATTTAACCCCTCTCGTGCTATTGAGGTCACCAGTCAGTCTTCAATCCCATTTATGGTTTTTTGTATCATCAGAAATTCAGGGGTTTCACCTCTCCCACAGCAGGTTTCAGTCTAGTTGCTGATGCTGTCATCTGATGCACTTGTCTTTCTAAATACAGCCCTGTCCATTGACCAGGCTTCAGATGCTTTGAGGAGGTCCAGTTCCACACACTGTGCAGGGAAGGGGGGAGATGTCCAGAGGGGCCACGCAGCTCTCATGCCCTGTTTGGGCTGACCACCCTGCACCTGCAGTGCTGAGTGCTCCTCTGTAGTGGGCAGGTGAGCTGAGTGTTTTGAGTGCCTGGAAGCTCTGAACATGTCAGAGTCTGTTCTGCTTCTCAGATGACAGAGATAAGATTCACTCTCCTCCAGTCTGACACTCCTTGTCTTCTGCAGGCATGGATCAGCATCTACTGGTCTTGGATACCACTGCAGAGTTGCTGGATGTCCACAGACCTGTTTGGGCAAGTCCTAGGTAGAGGATGGGGTTCAGTCCACCTGACTGTGCACAGCTGCATACAATTTTCCTTTCCAGACTCCCCTCAATGGAGAGAAATGGGCACTAGCATGGCTACTCTGACCCATTTGGGGTTTCTCACTGAAGCCATGGCTCTGTTTCACCAGTGCCTGCTTTCAAAAACTCCCTGGGTACTTTGGCGTGTGCTCTGCAAGACTGTCTGGGCTCCATGCTTGGTATGGTGAGGTCTTCAGCAGGTTGGTTGTGACAGGGAATGGTGCTGTACTGGGAGTGTGAGAGGGTGTGGAAAGTAAAAGTGAGTGAAAAAGGTTGCTGGTTTTGGAATTCAGACATTTCTGCTATCTGCTTTTGGTTTGCTTCATTTCCTTTGATTTTGTAAGAACAAGAATATGTAGTAGAGAAAGGAAAAACCTGTGGCAAGAGAAATAGGATGAGAAACGTTGCGCCTGTGGAAAGGAGTGTGTGCTGAGGAGGAGCTGGTGGCTGGAGTCAGAGCAGAGCCCCCAGGTCCTTCCCCAGCCCGGGCAGCAGCGCAGTGTGGGGGTGTGCAGAGCCCACAGAACCTCCAGCCCAGCCCAGTGCCATCGTGGGTGCCCTCAGGGCAGAGGGGGCACCGAGCCCCCTCACCTCCTGCTCCCTGGGGAGTCTCTGGCTCTCAGCACCAGGATATGTCGTGACTCTCAGTGTCCAGCATCTGTGCTGCTGTGGGTTGGAAGGTGAGAAAGGGGATTTTAAAATGTTCCTATATTCAAGCTAAATGTTTTGCTAATTTCTAAGGTTAAATTAATACTTTAATTGTCCAAATGATAAGAGCAGAGATTTCCTTAGTAAAAAATTCTGTTCTTCTTTCCTCCTTCATTTTTCATAACAACCTTCCCACTTGGCCTTTGATTGCTGTTTACCAGAGCTGCATCAAAGCCGTTTCTCTCCATGGCTCTGGGCTACAGTGAAGTCCGTAATCCAGTGTCTTGTCAGCCACTGGAGTTTTCAAACTAGCCTCAGTATTAGTGCCAGGGATGGAACCTCTGTTCTTAAAAGCAGCAGTGAGTTTCCTGCTCTCCCATGGCACGCAGAACCTTCCTGAGCAGCTGCTCATCAGCACTGCTGTCTATTCACACACAAACACTGGCTGTAAATGTCAGATTTTTCAAACAAATACTGTGCTAAAGCTAAGGAATGTGTTGTGGTTTTTGTTGAATAATACAGGACTGTGTAGAATTAGTTTTGTGTAGAATACCTTATTTCATTATGACCCCTGTTACCTTCCTATAAAGCAAGTCAAAGCCTTGTTCAGTGTGTGGTTTAACTGCACCACAGTAACAAAATTCTTAATACTTTAAGGAGGGAGTTCTAAAATTTAATAGTTAATTTTACTATTACTCTTTTGGATATAATTAACTAGGGATGCACTTCAAACTGTGTCCTCCTTGCTACTGAAATGTGTTTTTATGTTTCACTCTGGGGGAAAAAGAAGTCTGTCAGACCATGGGTCTCTCCCTTGATGCACATTATTAGAGTCTTTTTAGAGACAAGCAAGCCATTTTGCTGTCATTGGTCTTGCTCAAATAGAGGGTGTTTATCCATGCAGTCCTCTGGGGAAGGGTGTCAGGGAGGGATCTCCAGCCAGCAGCTGACACAGGTACAGCATGCTCATTTCACTCTCCTCCAGTGTTGAGCTTGCGTGGATCTGAAACAGCTTCTGAAACAGCTCTCCTTGGACACCCTGTCCTGATTCCAGGTAATGCCTTTGAGTCTGGTACTTGCCTGGGCTGAGACCATGCTGAATGATCCCATCAGAGGAAAAGGGAATCTGGGCTGGAGGACATGGCATGGTTGATGCCAGGGGTTTCACAGTGTCTGGCATTAAAAGCTTGGCCTTGAAGTCCACTCTGTGTGCAGAACAGTGCCTTCTGCTTAACTGCACAGGCTTTTATTTTCATGTAAATCTAGGCAGGCTGAAGTGTTTGTGTGATAACGCTAAAGAAAAGATCTATCTGAGGGTATTATTTCATATTTCTGTGCTGAACTTGCAGCTTCATATCAAAGACATCACATCACCTGATCCAGAATACCCAAAGTAAAAGGACTGATCTCCCAAACTTGTGTGTGGTTCTCTGGTGAAGCCACACTGCTACAGCAGACTCACCCCTGCGAAGAGCTGGATGGTATTCCCAGCTTCCCCCCAGCTCTGTGTTTGGGGGTCCCTGCCCATGCCTGTTCCTCTGTGCCACAGGGCATCTTCTGGCTGGGCTGGGAAGCAGGTGGTGTGTCTCAAACGTGGCCATGGGACTGCCCAGGGCAGGGACTGGCCTCCACTTGCTGACAGGACCGCGTTTGGTTGCTCGTGCGCTTCCCTTTTTGGCAGTTCCAGGCTGAGAGGGGCAGGCTGGGGAAAGGGAAGCACTTGGCTTTGCAGCTCTGGGGTGTGCTGTGCCTTGGCCCCTGCAGCACATGAGGGGGGCTTACAAGTGAGATGTTGCTGGAGACATTCTCCTGCTCCTCTTCCAGTCATTGGGTGTGTAAGGCTTTTTCTGCCTGTGCTGTGTGGTTGGTTAAAATTTTGACACCCACACAGGACACCTTGGTTCAGACAGTGGCTGATGCTTTTGCTTGGAGCCTGCTACCAATGCATGAGAGTTAACTTCCATAGCTTATAACCCTTGCTTTAAGAGACTGATGGTAATGATATACAGCACTCATTACTACTCCCATCTTATCCTCAACACTCTGTCCTTTCCACAGGCTCAGTAGTTCTCATTCTCTTGCCACTCAATAGTACTCCTATCATGCCTTTGAAATATGTTCAAATTAAGTTTTAAAAAGTCACTCAAGGCTCCTTTCATGGAGCAGAATGGCACAAATCTACTTCATTTTAAGGGGGCTGAAGCTGGACTCCAGTTAGAAAACTGCCAATGAAGCTCACTATATTTTTGTTCAGGTTTTTGCTACTCTTTTGGATGATTCATTTCCCCTCCATGTATTAACAATCACTGACTTTCAGATTGATGCAGCTATTTCACAAGTGCCTTTGTCAGCAAGCAGCCAGCAAACTCTTTTGGGGAGTATGTTGGGGACCACATCTGACAAAGCCCTCCCACCTCAGCAGGAGGAGTCCCATGAAAACATGAAGGCTGGAGAACAAATATGGACAGAGCCTGGAGGACCACCCATATCTTCAAATTCCATGATCTGTACCTCTCTGATCATACACTACCTGGCACATGGAAGGAGCAGGGAGAGCTCACGTTTGGGGTGAGTTTGTACCATTTACTGCAACTCTAATAAGGTTTGGAGTACAGGTGCTGCTGCCTGTTGCATGTGGTGGGAACTGCTTGTGGCATCAGCTGTGCAAATCCACCCAGGACTTAGGTGAGCCTCCAGATCCATGTCTATGGCTGCACCAAAGCAGACTCTCCATGGTGTTGGTGGGGTCCCAGAAGGCACAGGTGGTGCTGTGCCTTTGCTTGCAGAGCCTGGCACTACCTGAGCAGGCACTTGTGGCAGGGCTGGATGAAGGAGAGGTGCAGGGAGGTGCTCTGTCTGCTCAGACTGGGTTCTGCATGCAGGCTGTACCATCTGACACACCGAGAGCTGCACAGGCAGACTTGTCCTTTAAATAATTTCTCACATGGGACATAAACAACTGAGGAAATTCTTAAAGAATCTTAAGAATGTGCATTTTCCTGTCCGATCTATTTTTCTGCTTTAACAAGGTGTTTTTTTGTGTGAAGGTGGCTGTTGAGGCTTAGGCCAGTTTTGGATGAGGCTCCTGTGCCTGCCCTGCTCTGTCCTTAGGCACTGCTGTGGGTCCCAGTGCAGGGAGTGTGCTCTTTCAGTACCGATGATGTGATGCTGCCTGGCTGTTCTGCACCACGTCCCAGCTCGGTGGGCTGTTGGCTGCTGACTTCACCACCAATCTTGCTGGCAAGACTTACAAAACACTTGGTTGCAAACCCTTTTTTCCCTGCAGCCTTCTGCCAGGTGACTGGTCGAGGTGTCACCGACCCCAGTGCCCCCAAGGTGGTCCCAGCGTGGTTTGTCCGATTTGGGATGCGAGTGCCCTGTCAGCTGCTGCCCAGGGGCTCTGCAGGGATCCTCTCCCCTCCTGTGCCAGTGCTGGGCTCTGCCTGGCTGCCAGCTCCAGTTCTGCTCAGCCCATCAGAGCACGACCTGGGGAGAGTGACATATGGCAGGAGAAAGGCAATTTAGGGCAGGCCTGGAAATCAGAGGCAGTGTTGTTACAAGCTGGGCCTTGGGTTCACTGGCACGACATGAAAGACGGTGGTGGTGCCTGCTGGAGCTCGGTCTCCTCTGGCTCTCCTGGCAGCTGCTGGCTCCCCACAGCACTTGTAATCCCTGCCACAGCGGCTGCAGAGGGGTTCAGGGCAAAGGATGTGAGCAGAATTAGCAAATTCTTCCATCTATTGCAAAATTCTCAGTTGCACTGGATAATGTTTTGGTCAGTTCCTGATTGTGAATTTCCTAGACCTTGTTTGTTTGCTGAAAAAGTTGCAATGAAACATTTTGGTGTTACATATTTAATGGTACTTAGAAGCAGTCAAAAGACGCACTGTCTGGAAATGCTTTATTTGCTCATTTCCAACAGAGAGCTTTCTGTCCTCTCTTCTTTGTTTCACTGAGAATATTACAAACTTTTTCCAAGGGTTTTTTTTCTGGTCATCAAGGAGTAAAGGCCACCAGTTCTGACCTGTTGCTAGGATTTTTTTAGATGATGTGTTTGTGAATGTCCAAACGTAATATGGTGGCTGGTGAGGGTGGAACAGCCACACCCACTGGTTGGTCACTACAGCCAGGGAAATCTGAAGTGGCTGGATGGGATGAAGTGGAAACTGAGTAACTCTTGAGGGCCTTTGCTAGAAGCTGTGGCACTTGTGGTCTGGGTGCAATCTCCTCATCTTTCTTCAAATTCCATTGTTCAGGAAAGCCGAATAATGACTCACATTGTGGGAGAGATTCTCTCAATACACATGATTTGTGAGTTGAAAAATTTGAGTGTTAAGTTTAAAGGTTTATTATAATGCTCAAAATAATGCCTGAGATGTTCACCAAGACATTATCTTAGAATAAGTCATACAGAATTATGAAGTTTAAAGAAATATGTCTAAGTGCATGTCAGTGATATGATAGTGAGAGATTTGGCTCCTTGTCCCTTAATTAAGGACAAATTCACCCCAAGGGTGTAGTCTGATCTTGGCAAATAGTGTTATAATAGCAAAAGAATATTGCCTGCTGGATAGCAGACATTGATGATTAAATTTAAGTGTGTATTGTCCACATAAAGCAAACAACGTGCCTTTCTTTTTTTTTTTTTTTTTCCTCCTTTTCTGAACATTCATCACTGGTGCTGAAGATGGAAGATGTGGGCTTGCTAATTATTGTGTTTTTAACTGATAATATACTGTAAATTTTCTATAATACAACTGTGACCTTATAGACAATGCAAGACATGACAGCAGGCCTGTAATTATAGTATGCTGAAGAAATGCTTGTTATTACATACTATTTTTAGGACCAGTGTGCAGAGCCTCTTAATTTACATAAGCTTTAGACATTCACACATTTTCTGTCTTTGCTTATGGATGATAAATTTTGTTCAAATGAAAGATGAAGACGTTGTCTTAGGTGAGAGGTTAGCCAACTGGGAACTTGATTACTGTGAACAACAAAAGCATCAGTAGAAACTGAAAAAGGAGTATTTATTTGAGAAAGAATTGTTTAACCCAAGATTCACAACATGAAAACTGCAACATTCAAATGGAGTCTTGGTAACTTGTGATTTGAGAACTGGTTAAATAATAATGGGGGAGAAAAGAAGACAGGGAAAAATGCTATAATCTATTTATTACAAGGAAAGTGAATATTTCAGTGTGTTCTTATAAGGAATGAATGTTTTGTGCTTGTTGAGGTTTCCCTGTTGAGTGCTAAGGACACAAAATATTTCCAGGAGGTTCTGTGGGTCACCCACTCTGTTCTGCCTGCCTGGCTGCTTGCCAAGCCACTTCTCTTGGCTGTGTTGAAGGCACCAGCTCTGAATGGCTGGTGAGGTGTCTTGGTTTGGGGATGCCAGGGTGTGGAGCAGAGGCTGTGCACCTCCAGGGTGGCACACTGTACCCCAGCAGAGCTGCCCACTGCTCCTGGGGGCCTCAGCCCCTCCCTCCTCCTCAGCCCATCCCAGCCCAGTGTGCCCGGCTGCTTTTGCCTCAGCAGCAGCACTGGTGCTGCCCAGCCGAGCCTGGCTGCTGGCAGAGCAGTGCTGGCCAGCAGCAGTGCCAGCAGCAGCAGTGCCCCAAGCAGCAGTGCCAGCAGCAGCAGTGCCAGCAGCAGCAGTGCCCCCAGCAGCAGTGCCCCCAGCAGCAGTGCCAGCAGCAGTGCCCCCAGCAGCAG
>VZRX01007141.1:22718-50218 GCA_013398075.1 Notiomystis cincta
CGCAGCAGTGCCCCCAGCCGCAGCAGTGCCCCCAGCAGCAGCAGTGCCAGCAGCAGCAGCAGTGCCAGCAGCAGCAGTGCCAGCAGCAGCAGTGCCAGCAGCAGCAGTGCCCCCAGCAGCAGCAGTGCCAGCAGCAGCAGTGCCCCCAGCAGCCATTCCTGTGCCGCATGCAGCAGCACGGTGCTGGCACTCGGGCACGGCCACGGGTGTGCTGTGTGCTACTCAGGCTACTGGGCAAGCTAGAGGAGGTGCCAAAGCAACAAGCCCTGCTTTGCCTCTCCAAGGAGCCCTTTGTGATGCCAGAGAATTTACCCCCTCATCTCCCCCAATGAGCTTTGCTGGCCACAGCCTGCATATTCCCAGGTCAGAGCAATGTTACAGACCCTCCTCTCCCATCAGGGCTATGCCTGACCCTCATGGACCAGGCAGACAGCTGGAGGTGCACAGAAGAGCTGGCAGTGGTTCCTGCTGCACTGTGTGGCTAAGCAGAGCACTTTGGTTTGTGGTTTTGGTCCAGCAACACTGGTAACCCATTGGTGCAGAGGTGCTACACTGCTCAGCTTCCTTCTGCTTTCTGCAACCATCACAAGGCTGCTCCCTGCATTAGAAACCAGAGAAAGCAAATAGACACATAGCTGAGACAGACAGATGAAAGGCTTGTTTGTACTCATTACACTGGAGGATATTTTGAGATCAGATCATCCATCTGAAAATACGACCTTTCCTAATACTGCCAAACCACGTCAGGGATGCCTGCACTTCTCTGCCTCTTATGCAAGTTCAAGCTGCCTGGAAGCACCTTCCACCACTGAGTTTTCTAAGTTGAAAGCAAAAAAGGAATCTTTTCATCAGGGCTTGCTCTCCTGTTTCTGTGCTTTGTTTGTCCAGTGTGGGTGATTGTGTGAGGAAAGTCATTACTCAAAGAAGCCAAACAAGTTGCCACCATACAGTACTGCCATATAACATGCACACTCAATCTCCTCTTAATTTGTTTACTTTCATTTTTTCACCTTATTCAGGTGGACAGAATTGCAACCCTGAGGACTGCAATGCCTGCAGGAAACCACAGTCAATGCAGATCTTCTCAGGCACTGGGAATTTTGAAGATGTAGCTGGCTGAAGGCACTGGGCCCACTTGCTTGCAGAGTTTTGCCTCCCATCTGATGGCACAGGTGCCTCTGCAGAAGTTCTGCTGTGTTCATTTCCTCATGTGCTCCATCCAAAGCCAGAGCAGCTCTCCATGGGGTCTTGGTACTTCAGCAGAGTAAGCAGGAGAATACTTGTCCTCAGTGTATATCTGTCCCCCCAGTAATCTTAGTCCTCTGGGACCTGCACTGCACTTCCTTTCCAATAGCCCAAACTGATTATCCTGTGGTTCTCTCTTTTTTGACCCAAACCAGAAGTGTATGAGCTTTGGCCAATACCAGGAAGTCTTTCACAAGCAGCCCAAATGTGTTAGGATTTAGCTTGGTGGGTTTTGCTGAGGAGGAAAGCTGTGAGCTGCCAGGGCAGCGCTGAGCATCTGACGTGGTGTGTGAGCTAAGCTGCCAGGCTGGAGCACAAACACGGGGCTCAGGTACAGAAGTGTGTACAAAATAGCTACAGCTCCAGCCTTCTGTTCAGCAGACTTTTTGTAGTAGCACAGAGGGGCTAGTAACAGGGTGGGAAACATGACAATATGTTTGATACAAACTTTAATTGCTAAGGGCCCTTCCCAAAGGCCGATAATGGCAAAAGGTGTAAACGGAGGAAGGCTGTAGCTGCCTGCCTTGCAGATGGGCTGTGAGGAAACTGTGAACGGCCAAATGATAACAGACTATCCAGTCATTCCAACATCAGCTCATTAGCAGTCTGTCAGATATTTTAATTTGTGTACTTGTGGGCTAAGCAGATATTACAGGATTGCCTCAGCTCCCGGGCATCCCTTTAACTCAGCAGCAAACAGTGGATGAATAAACCTGGTGATGTGAACCGGTATTTTTTCACCCTTGGCTTTTGGGGGTCACTGTGAGATCCAGCCAGGGTGTTGTGACCTGTGCAGCTCCAGCCTGGCAGGGGAAAGCAGGGATGTCTGGTGTGTTGCTGCTGTTGCCCTCAGTCTTGCTTTGTTGGGATATTGCATCAGGGAGACTGTGCCAGCTCACAGGTCTCCTAAGCATCAAAAGGTCAGTTCTCCAAATGTAATAAATTAGTTAAGCAGGGGGCCTGAGATAGTGGTGGACAGTCTGGGTTTGTTTCAAATAATTCAGTAATTTCTCAAGACAGCTCTTCTACTAAAAGAGGGAACCAACCATATACGATGGAATTTTTTACCTCCTAAATCTCTCACAAGAGATTCACCAGACCCTCATCAGTCATCTTGTTGAAACTACTGGTAGCTTTCTTTCAGATGAGGGTACTTGTGCTGGCAGCCAGCAGTGGCTGTACCTGGGGGTGTGGGTGGGCCATGTGCCTCAGCTGGCAGATTTATGGGTGCTGCTCTGTCAGCAACACGTGGCCACACACTGAGCAGGAACAGGCAGGCATTAAATGTCTGGAAGATCTTTTAATTATGCTCAGTTTTGTAATATTATCACTGAAGCTGTTGAGAATTAAGTCGTACCTCCATAATAAGAATGAATATGACAGGGGTAATGTAGTCAAGTGCCAAAATGTAGTGTCCTCATGGGGCAGAAGGAGTTACTGACAGAGCCCTTCAATCTCAGAGAGATCCCCCTGTGCAGCCTGGCCGGCCTCCTGGGCACCTCACACCTCAACATTAGAGGAAAATGCCTTTATTTCTTTAGCTTAGGCATGTCAGGGGTGGCTGTGAACTAAGAGCCACTAAAAATGCTGGGATTTGTCTGTCAGACCACAATTTGGAGATGGTATTTCTTTTAATCCAATTTAGTTTTACGTATTGGCATGAAGCATTATAATTGATTGCATTGAATTACATTGGAATCTCTCAGCTGCTTGATCAAGAAATGATATCAACTCTGAGTAGGCCTGACTGCATGTTGGCATTGGAAATGTTACAGGCACATAGCCATGTTCTGATTCATTCCTAATGAGATTTTGAAGTTCACACTATAAAATGTTCTGTCAATTAAGTCAGAAATTCATAGCAACATATTTACTTCAGTTAGCAGAGCGTCCTTTCAGTGCAGGGATCCCAGCTGTTACAATGATGTTTTCTAGTTCCACAGCCTCATCAAAGCCCATTCAAATGTTTTCACTGTAGTCCATGTTTGTCTGTGTTTTTGACTGCAAAGAACAGCTCTGTGGAATATGCTCAGTGAGAAGGAAGCAGCCTAAAAGACAGTTGCAATACAAATAGCTATTGTTCTGTAGCACCCTGTGGCTGGAATCAAACTGGGCAGGAAAAATCTGCTTTACCTGTGGCAGGTTTTCTTGGTACAGGTTTATGCTTCCCATCGAGGCTGACTCCCAGAATAACATTATGGGAACACCACTGTGCTCTGCAGCTCGGAGAGGCTGCCAGGGGACTTGTTGTGCTTGTCACCAATTAACAGAGATGGACATGCAGACAAGGGAAGATTGTGCTCTTCTTCTTAGGAGAGCACAAGTCAGGAAAGTGCAAAGCTGGTGGCAGCTCCTGCATTGGCTGCAACAGAGAAAGCAGCTCTCCCTTTGCCTCAGAGCACAGTGTCATGTTCTGCTTTAATTCAGTAAGTCCCAGTCTATTTAGTTGAGTTTGTTGATTTAGGAATCAATAAACTAGTAGTAGCTGAAGCGAATTTATCTTTTTAAATGGGAATGTTTTTCTTCTCACCTTTCAGGTGTCTGAAACTCTGATGACATCTCTGTGAGAAGAGACAGCTCCAATCCAACTTACCTTCTCTGCAAGCCCTTTAGCCAAGGGATGTGCAAGAGGACAGGTTACAACTTGTGAAAAGTACTGTGGTCAGGTTGCTGAGTGAGGGCTCAGGGGTGGCTGTGGGCAAACCTGCCTCTCACGAGCAGGGGTTGAGGGACTGCAGGCTTGAGAATGAAAGGTGGGTAGTGCCTGCTTTGGAGAGATCTCTGTCACTTGTGCATGCCAGGATTCTGCCCCACTACAGAGAAAAACTTCTTAATGTCACGGGGGAAAACACCACAAACTTGGTGGTGAGCCCCAGAGAGTTTGGGTCTCTGCAGCTGCTGCCTGTGTGTCTGCCACAGTTCCCTTCTAAATGTTCTTTGGTCTTGGAGTTCTGTGATTTCAGGAAGCAGAGCAGGAGCCACCCTCCAGTGTCAGCACTGCCCATGCAGCAGGCATGGCCAGGCACATGCAGAGGAGGTGGCTTTGACACAGAGGTTGTGGTGAGGGCAAATTATGTACTATTAACACACAAATGCTTTCCCTAACCTTGCCAGGGACTTATTCCCAAGGGCAGTTGTGTTCACAGCTTCCTCAGGCTCAAGATTGGAGGCTAAAGAAAGAAGATATGTATCAGGTGGTTTTTTTTCTTCTTTCTTTGCAAGTTCTGACTGTGAATACAGGAAAAGTTTTAAAACAACTGTTGAGTCTGATGAGGAATTTCATGTGTTTTGAACTTATTAAGAGGATAACTATTTGATAGATAAGTCATCCTGTTAAAGCTGGAAAACTGCAGTGAACTTGTGTGATTCTTAAAGCTGCTTGGTCCAGCACTTGTGTATTATTTATTTCTTTGCTTGTTTCAGGAAAATGGAGGATTTTATGCTATACCAGATATAACAGATCCTAGAAACCTGCTAGGTACAGCTGATTGCTTGTGAGAGGTTTTAATCTCCTCAGACTGTTTCAGGCCGTGCTGTTCACCTAGGATCCTTTATCCAGTGAAAAAGTTGTTCAGCATGTGAAATACCAGGCTCCTGGTGTTTCTTAGTGAGCTTGAGAGGCCAAATTCCACTCAAATGCACCTGAGCCACCTGTGCAGGCAGTGAGGCTTCACAGGCACAGCAGGTCCTTGCTGCCAGCAGTGGGAGTGCCCAGGGCACCATTTGGGTGTGGGAGAACTTCCCTTACAGCAGGAGCTTACAAATGTCACTTGTAAGCGTTTCATTCATGCACTCTGAGTCTTTCCAGGCAACTGTGGTGGAACCTTCCCTCTCAACCGTGTGTGTGTGCTACGATACCAAACTCTATTACAGCCTTGCAATACTCATGTTGTCACAGCATATTGTAGCACTCGAGATACAAATGCCCTTTTATTTTCACTAAAGCACTGCAAGCAGCACTGACAGCAAAGCAGCAATATGTGCTGTCTATGCATGGATAATAAATATTGCTGGCTTGAAATTCCTCTGCACATTGGGCATGGATTGTGTTTTACCACATCACAAGATACAATGACAACAAAGGAGTTCCTTCCCCCTTAGCATAAGGTAAACAACAAACAAGCAAAGCTAGTTTGGCTGTCACTGTGATGATCAGCACCTCCATCCAGGAACACCAAGACTCAGTATTGCTTTCATTTCACAAACACAGGTAATGGCAAAGCCACTTTCCTCCTAGCTATCAAAAGCTGATAAAGAGACTGTTTCATCTGAAGCTTTGTGTGGGCACATCGTACAAACATTTCACCAGAATACATTAGAACCGTGGCATTGCTACTCTCTTCACCACTGCACAGGAATTACCAACGTAGCCACCAGTCATTATCAAAGGTGTTTTCATCCTGAACTTCCTTTTATAGTTTTCTTTTTTTTTTTATTCTAATCTTGCCTTTCTTCTACCCACTCCCCACTGCGACTGAAGGGCAAAGCTTAGTCTAACAACAACTAAATAACGCACACATGTGTACAGGTAACGTTGCAGCTTTGAAGTCCAATCTAGGAGGAATGAAGCCTCCTGCAAGTTTGATGCTCTACTGGAGGTTATCTGGAGCTGACAAGTTACAAATACACAAAATGATGTCTTTTAAGGAGCAGCATCATCTTAGAAGCTGCTGACCTATTTGCCCAATAGGAAGTGACAGAGAAGTTGCGAGTTTTCTCCTCCTCTTCTGCTGTAAGTGAAGCTGGATGCCTGACCCTTTGTTATCAGTACTTTGCTGATGCTTGAGGCACCTCACTTTACAAGTGGCCCCAAAGAGATGGGCAATTGGATTTTAGGTGAGTGGTTCAGCCAACATAATTTCCTGCCTATCTCAGGTTTTCCATGGTGGGACTTTTCCAGGTGCTGCTGTCCACAATTTCCACCACTCAGGAAGTTGGTGGGTCTGGGGCCTTGGTGGACTCAGTGTGCTCCAAGTGCTTCTCCTCCTCACATTGCCACCAGCTTCTGGCACACTGCCCATCTGTGCTGTGGCCACTGCATGGCTCGTGGGTGGGATGGCAGGTCACCTGCTCTGGTGTGGGTACTGAGCATGGGCTATTCACTCAAGAGCTGGACTTGGTGAACCTTCTGGGTCTCTTCCAACTCAGACAATTCCACGATTATTGCATTTTTTGTGAAACCGCATTGGAGGAAAACAATTTCACAGCACTAGCAGCAGGATTTCGGATGGAGGGGACCACTGCTAGGGAAAAACCCTACAGCTGGAGAGGCCCATGAGAAGCTCTCAGCCAAAACCTGGAAACAAAATCTGATACAGATCTAATAGAGATCAAAACAAAAAGATGTTTGATATGAGGTGATCCAGACATTTGAATGAATCTGCTTCAAGTATAACAAGGAGGTGGAAAGTCTCCTTTCTTGGAGAGAAAAAAGTTAAGCAAAAATCAGATTAGATTGGTAGAGGAGAAAGTGGTATCAGATCTGCTGTAGGATGAGGGAAAACAAGAGGCTTGGTCAGGCTGCAAGAGAGTCGGAGAAGAGGGGGAAAATGTCTGTGTGGTTGGAGAGACACTGGAAGAGGTCTGCTGCTGTAGCTGACTGTTCTTCATGCAGTTTTTGTTTCCCCTGAGATGAGGGGCCAATATTCTGAGTTACCACAAAGCTCACTTCTCTTCAGTATTTCCAGACAAAGTCTCTGGGGGTGCTGCTCTTTGACTGACCGACCTTCCTGCAAGCAGCCGAGGACATGCACGTGCCACTGGGAGACGAGGGATGTGTATGCATTAGGAAAGGACTTTTGCAAGGTGAGGAGACCTTAGCAAGTTCCCAAGGATCCTGCTGCCCCACCTTTCCTCCACATCCCGGTCGGTAGCTGTCCTTGCAGAGCTGGGTGCCCCACTGGCCGGGAGCTGGGGACGGCTCCCTGTGGCACCGTCTGGGGAGCAGCCCATGGACCCGGGCGGCTCTGCCGGGGCGGCTCTGCCGGGGCGGCTCTCGGAATGAGGCCGAACGCAGCCAAAGAAGCCGGCGCTGTATTTCGCTGCCCAGCAAGGCGGCGGGGCAGCGGCGCGGTGGCGGGGGTTGGTGTGCAGGAATTCTGACCGTGCGCGGGGCAGCGGCGGGCGAGGGCAGCGCGGCTCCCGGGGCTGCTGCGTGCGACCTGGCAGAGCCCCATCTCAATTATTTCCAGGCAGCGCCGCGCTCCCTCCGCAGCCCACGGAGCAGCAGGCAGGCTGCCAGCAGAGGCAGCGTTTTGGCAGGTTTTTAAACGCTGACTGAGCGAGTGTGTGGCGGCCCATTTGTACCATATGGCACCCAAGAGCTAATCCGGGAGAGGGTGCTGGGCAGTGAGGGGGGCCAAAGCTGAAATGCCATTTAGAAGTGAAACATCAGCCCAAGTGGCACAAGGCCACAAAGCCAAACAATGAAAGAGACCGGGGTGGGAAGGGAGCTGGAGAGCAGAGGATGGCTGTGCTCTTGAAGCCAGCCAAATTTCCGTACCTCCCGCTGTCCATATTCACAGAGTGCTTAGAAATGCTGTTATGTTGGGTATAAGCATATATTGTAAATATTGGAATAGAGATCTCAATATATATGATGTATTTTGTATGCATATGTTGCTCTGCTCTGGGAAACCCGATGAAGAAAAAGCAGAGCTGTGCAGAAAAATACACTTCTGGCTCTGACCTGGAATGGGGAGCTGGTGCTGGTGGCTGCTGTTACCGTGATGTGTCTGTAGTGGAGATTATTGATCTCAAAGGGGACCATCAACTGACAGGATGGGAACCCTGAGCTTCAGCTGGTATTGACCATTTTGGCCTTGGGAAGTCAAGTAGATCTGGTCCATGGTCATCTTGCCTTTGAAAGGATGTTTTATCCTCCAAAGATCAATTGATAGAGTTTTCATTTACAGTCTTGTTATATTAAACAAATGACATTGTGTAATCGTTTGCTCTCTGCTCTTGGGCTCTAATGGATAGCACTTGTCACAGTTATTGATTTTTCTTCTCTTACTGAAATCTAGTACTTCAGGATTATTGAATCATGCCATTATCCAGACAGGTGCCAGCCCTCTGAATGACAGACAACAGGCTGTTGTCACTGTAAACACTTGATAGGTGGCAAAAAAAAAGTAGCAAGAGTGTCATTTATCCACCAAAATATTGTAAATAAGATATAGACTTGGTAGTTCTTTCATGCCTTATCTTATAAAGAAGATAAGATTTGTTATGCTGGAATAGACTGATTTGTTGTGTTCTCCCTTCACTGTGGTGACTGTGACCAGATGCTCTGGTGCATGGTTCCAGTGAGCAGGTTATTCCCAGGTTTATGAGTTTCATCTGAGCAGAGTAGGAATGATTGTACTGACCTGGGTGTTGCTGATGTTGGACACTTCACAGTGCTCCTTTCCTTCTTGGGATGTCACTGCATTTTTGGATCACTGCTGTGTTGGATGACTGCCTTGGATAAAGATGTCCAAGACAACAAGTGGTTGCACCAATTTTTAACTACCCCAAGGTATATGTGATGAAATCTGTCTTCAAACGGGCATTATCTTGCTCTTGTCCTCAGCATATTTAATTTGTGTTTTGGATTGTTTTCTTTAATGTACAGGTGAAGGGTGGTAGTTCTGCTGATCTGCCATGTGCCACGTGTGTGCTGCTTCCTCCAAGCATGAGGGTGCAGAGACCTGTGGGGCTGGATCAGGATGGCACAGTGTGATCCTGTCTCAAGCAGCTGGCAATGAAAATGAGCATTGGCTTCATCTGGGTATGGAAAAATGCCTGGGATTCTTGTCTTGATGAAGGGAAGAGGGTAAAGATTAGAAGCAACTCATGAACTGGGGGTCTATAATTAAAATACTAGAAAAGAATGCCCCAAAGCAACAGACTGTGTGGTTCTGCTTAGCTGTGTGTCTATTTTTCACAGAAAAATGCAATGTGAACGTAAAGGCAGAGAGCACTCAAAACCAGCTTCCCAGACAGAGAGAGAGGAGCTCCAGCATGGTGGCCCTTTGTTGTAGGCTCATAGCTGCCAAGGGATGGGATGTGTAAGACATGGCTCTGTATTTGCAGCATTGCCCATGTGGTGTCTTGGGGACAGAAGTGACACTGTGCTTGTCCCTGGTGCCACTACACATCACTGCCAGGGCTGCACACTCTTGTACAGAGCACTGGAGGCCATCTCACCTCTAGCACAGCTCACCTAGCTTAATGGCTTCCTACAGCATCTCCCAGTTCAAAAGAAACTAAACCAGCTATGCTTATTTGACTTGGAGGAGCTGGTTAGTATGCACATCATTTCTGCATCTGCACAGGACTTGAATAGCCTGGGCCTTTTCTTATTACACCAGTGAATAGCAGGCTTACACAAGCAAGTGAAATCAGCTTCCACATCAGGAGGAAAAGAAATCTGTAGTTGTTGGGGAAAATCTTTCAGGCATTTAGAGCTGTAAAGTTGTCTGAAGCTGTTGTTGATTATAATACCACCTTTGTCCACAGCTTGCTGTGTAACAGCACAGTGTGTTGGTGCCAGTGATCCCACACATTGTTGTCAATGCAGGTGGTGGTGGTGAAGGCTGTGTTACTTAAAAAGGGCTTGGGAGCAGCTTAACAGTAACATCAAAAATACCTGTGAGTGTGTCTGCCCCATTCCCATGGCCTGACTCCATAAAGCATCTTTCCCCCTCCAGCTTTGGGCTCTGCACCCTTCCAGCTATCAACCCTCAATAGGTCCCATCTGATTTTTATATTTCAAAACACTACTTCTGATGCTTCCTCCTCTATCTCCCTCTCTGCTCCTATCTTCCCAGTGCATCTGGCTTTTTCCTTAGGCTCGAGTCCTGCCTAAGCCTGGTAAGTGATTCTGCTTCTGGAGAGATCCAGCTCTGATCTTTGCCATCACTCCCTGTGGAAGGGAGGTTTTGCAGGCTCTTTCAGAAGTCTGAGTTGCCAGGTCATCTGCTTTCTTGCTGCATGTCTGTTTAGAGAAGCAGCTGGTTTATCTGATGGTATCTGCTGTTGTAAACTGTGCTGCTAATTGTTCACCCTTTTGATATTTTTCTTTTCTTACTGCTTCCTCTGCTGTCTTCCTAATCAGATTTCCCAAATAGCAAGGGAGGACCCTGGTCATTTTTCTCTTGACAGAATCCTTTACACTTTCTCACTTCTCTCCAGCAATCCCAGAAAGAATACTTTCTAGGGAAAAAGGAGCTGTGTAACTATCAGGCCTCCTTTGCACCCATGTGTGCAGCCCTTGCTGGTGTAATGCACTCAGCTGTCCCTGTGTTCAGCACATCGCCCAACCACCCTTTGAGTTTTCTTTTGTTTCCCCTTCACTCCTGCATCCTCCCTCCTGCTGCTGGGAAGGGTTCTCCACAGATCCCACCCCCTGGATGCAGGGGGCACAGGGATGTTGGACAGGGCAGGTCCTTGCAGCCCCTGGACACAGGGGTCTTGCAGCAATAACACATGCTGCTCCGTGAAACCAGGGCTGGATTCTGTGCAGTCTTTAAGTGCCTTCAGCTCTTCCCTCCCAGGCTCTGTATGGAGGGACACATTCCTCAGGAAAGCTTTATCTACTGACATGGAAGATAAAATTACTAACTGTCATTTTGTTTAGCTACATATTGCTCAGAAAATGGATTTCTGAACCCCTAAAATATTGTAAATACAATAAAAGAACTATTATAAAAGAGAGATGCTAAAGTTATTCTGGAGATTTAAATCATAAAACTTTAATCAAATTATTAAGTTCAGGTCTAGATACAGGCTATTTCACTGAGCTTTAGAGCATTTCCCCTTTAGAAGATATTCTAATTTATGACTGGTTAAGTAGAGGGGTAGTTTGCATAAAAAAATGGAACCTGGAGTCTCACTGCACTGAGTGCTGCAACCATATCTACCACCTACTGTCAAATGTTCATCTTTTTTGAATTCCCAAATTCTTTTTTTCAAAATGGTAAGCGTGGGCTCTGAACCAGGATTTATACACTTGTTTCAGGAATTGTTGTTTTAAAGCACCCAACAATAAAAACTTGATTAGAGGACTGCAGCTCCTTGTCCTGGAGGGGACGAAAGCCCCCTCGGTTTTTGTAAAGGTGGCTCACCTGATGGTAAAGGCTCTGCCTGGAATATTTTGCAGATTGGCATTTCTGTTTGTTGATTCCATATTAAACAGAATAACCAAGCATGCTGAAGGTAAAGCCCTGGTTTAATTAACCCTCTTGGTGTAGTACCATGTGATTAAATGTGACTGAGATGCTCCTTGGGGCTTCTGCTACTGAAAATACTAACAATAATCATTTGTTTTCTTTTTATATTTAAACACATTATTGCATAGCTTGGTGCAGAGATAATTACCAATTTTATCTCCTGTGTTTTTCTAATGTTCATTAATAACAATAAAGGGTTGTAGGTTAAAAACTCATTTAATTGCCTTTATGTTAATGACATTATGAATAGCCTTAGCTACAAGATTTTAATTCTGTCCAGTATCCTGTTTCTCAGTAAAGCCCCAGGAGAGCTGCTCATTTTATCAGCATTACTGATTCAGAGTTTTTCCTTGCAGGTGGGTTTTTGTACATAATCAGAATTAATGCACAACACATTTTGCAAGGAACAGAGTAGAAGCTCTCTGAATAAGTAATTAACTAGAGTGCCCAAGGAAAAATGCCTGAGCAAATTTTTTAGCATATTCATAAAACATTAAGAAGAGTCACAAACACAGTGGAAACAATTTACTGATAATATGCTTTCATGCCATTTTCTAACTCTCTTCTTTTTTTCTCTCCTTCTCTTTCCCTTTTAATGAATGGAGTAAAAAACCCTGGAAATTTCAGCTCTCATTAAGGAGCACCTGCCCTTGGAACAGATTATATTCTGAGCTGCATTGGACAAGGACTTATTGGAAGATAAATGGAAGTCAATACTAGGCTTTTTCAAAGTAAACAAAAAATAGACTTTCTCCTCCACGTATAAATAGCCTCCTTTCTATACCACCTCCTTAGTGCTGAAAGACAGAAGGAAGGAAAGGTTATCTCAGTTACTTCTGTGTCTAGTGATAATTAATAGATCCCTCAAAGATGCTGATGGGGTGCAATGTGTTTGGAATATGCCAAAGTGGATCCAGACACTTCCACTGTTTGCTTGAGTAAAATGTGTGGGTCTGGCCTCACATGCTGGGTAGATTAAGTACTTCCTTGCTGGTAGCTCAGCCACAGGATCTCTCTGTTCCCACTCCCTATCCTCTGTTTAGCACAGGGATCTCAGCAGTGCCTCTTCTCTGCTGCACTGACCCTACCCTGCAGTGATTGCTGCAGCCAAATGGGAAATGTTGGGCTGGCAGATGGAGCAACCCAGCTGCACTAGAGACAGTGCAACATCTGGGTAGTTGTGGCTCCTCTCTGTCTCCCTCCTGTAGCCACCCTCTGCAGGGTCAGGAAGGGCTCCCTGCCTCGGTGGTCCCTGCTGTGGAGGCACCCAAAGAGGGGCACACGTGACTCCCCGTGTGAGCCTGAGCACGGACGGGTGATGCCACAGCTGTAGGCTGTGGGTAGTCAACACTGCAGTCCTTAATCACTGAAAGTCTGGAGCAGAGAAGTGAGATGGTCTCAAATACCTTAATGTTAAAGAAAAATGACTCTGAAAGGTGTTTGTATTTCTCTTCTAGCGCCAGCTCTTGAGATTTTGCTCATGATCACATGGACTCGCTGTTCAGTGGGACTGCCATCCTCAGTGGTCAAGTGGTTCTGGGGGCCAGAGCTGCCCCAGGAAAATGGTGAGTCCTCCAATGCCTGCAGTATGATGCTGGAGCTGTGGCAGTGAGGCTGCAGGGCTCCAGTCTGCACACAAAGAGAGAAGGATGTTGCAGGGTGGTACCGAAATGTTGCAGTGGGCAACGGCTTCACCCTCTCCTTCTGGGGTGGCAGAATTGACCTGGAGAGCCTTCCCCTATGAAGGTGAAAATCTTGGACAGTTTTTCTGGATGAGCCCATGCTGATCTGTTGGTGCTTGTTGGCTCCTGATGAAGAGCCAGTGGTATGATGGGCTATTGAGGACCGTCGCTTCAGTTCAGCACAGAAGCAGTGAGCTGGAGCAAAGGTCCTGCCCTGCCAAGCCTGGCCTGTTTGCCACTGAAATCCCCGCCAGCAACTGTTCTTTTAATGATCTTTTTGACAGGCAAAGAAAGCACCATTGTTTGCTTAGTTTGCTTTAAAAATAGATTTCTAAATTTGCAAGCGACAGTTCAGTGCGTGTCTGAAACCTGGTGCCCCAGGGTGTGAGGGACACCAGTAACCACAAACATGGCACAGGCTCGTGGGGACATGGCAAATGGCAGCACTGGGGATGCTAATGTGATTAAGTCGTGTACAACTCAATTAGTTTCCCTTTTCCTCCCATAGCAGGTGGCAGGCCCAGCCAGTCACTTGCTGGTGGATGGAGATGTTGCATTCAAGGTCGCCCCAAGTGCACGGTGGCACTGAAGTCACAGTTTCAGTTTGACCCTGGCTGTGCAGGGCCACTCTTGCAGAGCTGGAAGCAGAGGACAGGCAGCCCTCCGGGTCTCCATCCAGCATTTAAAGGTAAATCTTGGCAGGCAGCATCCTTCTGCCAAGTGAGGACAGTGCTTAAAATGCTGAAATTTGCCTAGAGAGGGCTTTTCACATCAGGGCTTAACAGCAAGGCAACACTGGATTGCTAAGTGGGGAGAGTGCTTTGCCTGTGCTAGTGCACAGACTGAGTGTGGATACCCAGTACAGCTAAAGCCCTCCTGCTCTCCTGTTTAAAACAGCAAGTAAGCAGAATCTCTTTTCTAGCACCAAAGACATCAGAACAGATGGATGTGTTACCCATCAGTGTTACCCATTTAACTGAGACACCTGACTGGAGAGACAGGACCAGGAACTGAAACATTCATGACATCTCTGTGCCTGTGATGGGCACCATGTTTTCACACAGAGGTTTGGAATGCAGAAATGTCCTGAATGCAGAAGGGAATAAGCACATCTGCATGGGCAGGAGAAAGAGAACTCATTATGGGGGAAGGAGATCTCAGAGAACAGGAGAAACTGTGGCCAGTCCCCATCCCAGCCATCCAGCTTGATCTCACCAAATGGTACTGCCGAGTGGGCAGGACAGGGTCACAAATCCCAAAAACTTCAGGCTAAAACCAGTCTATTCCACAAAATTCTGGGAGGACCAAAAGCTGGAGTGGGGGTGGAGGGACTGCCATATGGTCATCTGGACCAATCTGGAGACATCCTGCTTAGTTTTGACCCTTTTTCAACTGTCTTATGACTCTATATTACATTTTTAAATGAAAGGCCATTTTTACATGACCAAAGTGGATCGTTTTCACAGAAACATTAGGAAATGTGCATTTTCTCCCCACAGTGAGGGAAAGACTACACCTGAACTACCTTTCTTAAGAAAACTTCCTCAAATTCATGTGTTTTTTTCCCAGACCTGCAGACCACTTCTCCAGTGAGCCTACCTTAACCTGTGCCCTGGGTGACTGTGCTTTGTGGCTTGTTGCGATGGGACTGAGTGGTTACCGGGGAAGAAACGTCTGTCACATGGTAGGAGATCCAGCAACCAAATAGCAACTTAATTTCTGTCTAGGGGTGAGATAAAACTGGATTCTGATGTTTCTGACTTATGAAAGGGAAGCATTTTAAGAAAGTAAGCATTTTGTACCTTTTTTTAAAAGGTAGAATTCTTTTCTGATCTAATATTTACAGCTTCAAATCACTGTGTCAGAGCCCCATCTTTCTCTGTTTAATGGTAAGATGCAACTTGTCCTTCCACACTTCATTAATTTGTGTTTTTTGTGCATGTAGCTAACTATGCAACCCCTAGGCTTTTGATTGTATGTTGCACCATTTACTATTATAACAACTTAGCCATCAGCAAAAAAATCCTTGAAATGAGACCAAGCTACTTCTGAATATCTGCATTAGATATTTGCGTCTCGGAGCTAGCTCTGTAAAAGGTAGGGATTTAAAAATAACAAAACAAAACCCGTGAAAATTATCCAACCCATGAAAAATATGCAGCCTCAGCAACAGGGGCTCACAGCAGGTACCCTGTCTCGGCACAGGAGTGATTGCCAGCCGTGCCTTGGGGTGGGGCTGCCCAAAGGGTTAATGCCTGGCAGGCACCCACGCGCGGCAGCCCCTGCCCGGGGTCAATGGAGCCCTGCCTGCCGAGCTCACGCAGGATCAAGCTCTGTTTTTCCATGATGTTTAACACAATTGGGTAATGCAATGGTTTCTTGCACTCTGCAGCTCCATTTTTAAAAAATATTGCTTTTCTGCAAATGACCTCATCTATTTCATTGTTAAATATAAAATCATGGAGAAATTACTTATGCAGTCTTTTCTATCCTTTTGCTTTTTGTGAGGAAGATAGGTAATTGCTTTTAAATAATGCTTTGTACTTAAATGCTAATCTGATATTGTGAGCTGACCCTTTTCTTAAAGCTAGGCATGTTCTGTAACATTTTGTGGCGGTAAATATGTAGACCTACCACTTATCCAGTAACAAGCAAGCGTATTTGCAGTAGATTGGAAAAAATAAAAACAAACTAATGTATATTTTTCAACTTCCTGGTGCTTTAACCTTTCTTAAGAAAAGACTCCGGGGACATAATTGAAGGAAAGTGTTTTTCTTTAGCAGATGGATTGCTTTGCTCAGATAATATTTTAGTTATGCCAATAAAATGAAGGGTACCCAGAAAACCATGAAACTGCCAGCAGTTGTTAGTGTACGACTATTACCAAGGCAGAAATGAGGCCAGAGCAGTGATAAATGTGCACATCCCTCCCTCCATCAGCTGAGGAATGACCTGGATACACTTTACATCTGAGCACCAAGTGGGCCAACATTTTTCACAGCAGCACTTAATAGTGGACATTAACTTAGCCCTCTCCAAAAGGGCTGACCCGGAGGCTACCCTCTGTGGTTCTCCAAATTGTAATCACTTCTGCAGTCTGTAATTTTATCAAATCGCATGCACCTTTTCCAGCCACTTATTGGCCAATTAAGTCAAGTTCTCACTGAGGGGGTCCAGCTGGCTTCAAGTTATCTTAGATGAATTGATTGAAGACATTCTGCAATCTATGAACCCAGTTTAATGATCTAGGTGATAATACTTGTAATTCTTCTCAGTCAAGGGAATTTGCTGCAGCTGTTGTCTGCAAATCCGTGTTCTGATACAGTGAAGTACCAGAAGACCGTTAATCCGCCCTCAGAGTTTACCGTGATGGCTGCATTGTGAAACGGGAAATTTAACATTCACACAGCATTGCCAAGCAGAGACAATGTTTTTGTTGATGTGTTTTTATTTTATTCTATTGTGAGTGTTAAAGAGGTTACACGGACGAATACATTATTGATAATACTTAAAACTGGAGACTGTACAGCAGTATGAAACAGCCTACTAAAATATTGCATAAAATGTTTGAGCTGGAAAATGAGATTTGCCTCAGAGCATGAATATACCATTTTTAAAATTCAGAGGTGGAGCAGAGCTCCAAAAATAAAGCCACTGGGCCAGATCTACTCCCTAAGCCGTTCCAACTATCTGGAGTCAGTTTTGCTATTCAAGAGTTTGCTGGTATAAATGAGACAATAATTTCTGTCGCTTTTTAAAAAATTATAAATCTTTTATAGATGACATAAATAAATACATGGGAACAGGTGCTATGTTCAGCTATGCTAGCATAAATCAGGAATAACCTCACACTTACATGATGTAAACTGCTGAAGAATCTGCCTCTGAGACTGGAGCCCTTCCCCAGATTCAGAGCGCTTGAAGTGCAAATGAAGGAGAGCTATACACTTCAGGCCTGTGTCAGAGTACCTCCAAACCTGCAGTTGCCTGCACGAGGACCTGTGAAAACAAAGAAATAATCATATTTTCTTGCTTTAGTGGTATATGCCTCTTTTCTTAGTCCCAGGAATGTTAATCCCTTCCCTATGAAACAAATAATGCAACTAGTGCTAGGTAATATTTCTCATGTTGAAAATTCAAAATATTTAGTAATGAAATATCCTGTAGTGCATCTGTGACGTTTCTGTTTGTGAAAGGGGATGGCTGGGGTTTGATTTCACTGAAAAAGCAGCAACTGCTGTGTTCATTTATGCTATGCTGCAGACACCCATCCACTTCTCAGTCACAGGGACTTCCCTTCCATGCAGTGTGACTGAGCCCAGCTCTGCCAATGCCCGTCTTGCTGAGAAGTTCTACCGCTTTTGATGAGATTTGGGTTTTTTCTCTTTTTTCCTTCTTGCTGGGAAAAATCACTTCTGAATGGGATGTTTTTTCAGACCGTTATGTGAGGTTTCCAGCCCCACCCAGCTCGCCCCTGCTCCCGTCTGCTGAACCCAACGCCAGCGATCTCTCGGCTGCCATGGGCAGAAGACGGTGCTGGGTGAGCAAGGCCCTTCTCCCCAGCTTCCTGTGAGGCCAAACCCAGAGGTCAGTGGGGTTTCTCATTGTCTATGTGGGCTTGGATCAAGCTGTGTTGGCAACCCCAGGTCTGTTAGTCAACCTACTGTGTGTATTTCAAACATGAGTCTTTGGGGATTTGGAAAGGTCTGTAAAGACGATATAAAATGAGGATCTTCTCTCCTGAGAATGTCTGGCTGAAGGAGGTTGTGTGTTCTAAAGACTGAAGAAATGGAGTGTTTTGCCTAGGTGTGCTGCTGCTGTACCTGGGGAAAGCTGTCCTACCTCTGGCAGGTCCCTTTTCCAGTGGCAAAGCAGGGATGATGGTGCAACCTTCTACAAGAACAGGACATTTGGTGTCGACATCGTTGTGGGTGGGTTGGACTGAATCCCTGTGGATTCACAGGCCCTATCTGGGTTCCTGGGACCACCTCCCTGGGGAAAATGGGCCCATAGTGAGGGTCCCCAAGCAGCTCCTTTCCTGTGGCCCTCTCCTCCAGAAGATGCTGTGGCCGGGTGGGGATGTCTCTGCACCACGGGCTCTGCTGGATCTGGGGGAGAAGAGGGTCAGAGATGCGCTCTGCCATTTATGAAATTAGTGAGCCATAATTTCATACATGCATGCAGTAGAAAATGTCTTTGATGCTAACCATAGAAAATAACTCTGGAATTAGCTGCACCAAGGGCATGCTCCTGCCTGACTGGGTTGATCTGCACAGAGCTGAGCCTTGGTGTCGCGTTGGCCATGCTTCAGTGGACGCACATTGTACTTGCCCTGCTGTTGTTGCTCAGGAGGGAGAACGGGGCCAGGGATCTCTCCCTGTAGCAGGGCTTAGATTAAAGTGCATATGACTAAGGAAGCTTGGTATGGCCACAGAGAACATCTTGTTCCCTATATTTAGCCATAGGCAATGTCAAGTACTATATGTTATATGAGTGCTTTTCTCCAGTCCTGTAGGCCTTGTTTTAGAGGTTGACTGTGTGAGTTGAAGGGCTTAGTTTTAAAATAAGTCTTACAAAAAATATATGTTTTTTCATCTTTGCCACCCAGAAGAGCAATACCCAAATGAGGGGGTTGCTTTGTATGAGACAGAAAGCAAAAGCTCTGCTTTTGCAGCTCTGCAGCACCTCCTGCCAGGGCCAGGCACTGCTGTGGCAGCAGCCCTGGTGCAGCGTTACATTTTCACCATAGATGCACTGAAAGGAGAGGTTAATTAGCATGGCTGCCTTTGATCCTCTGCTCGAGAGGGAAGAGAGAGTTTAGTCAGTAACACTAGCCAGCTTCCAAACACTTTATGGATTTTGGCAAGAGGCATCACAGTCATAACATTTGAATATTAGCACTTTATAGCTCTGCCACACTAACAACTGCTAATTAGGCAGCTTGGACATGGCTGAGAGCTGCCTTGAACCTTGTATAGTAATTTACACCTATGCACAACTACAGCTCTGATGTGGGAACATTTTACACCCAGTTCACATGTACTGAGACGATTAGCAGCAGTGAAGCCAGCAGAAAGCCTGATATTGGATTCCTCCTGCATTCCCCCCTCTTCTCAGCACTTAATTTTGCTTCCCTGGAACACCCAGAGTTAGAGTATGGGAAACCCCTGGGCTGCCAGCTCATCCACTATGGCATCTTTGGAGAACTTGCTGTACTAAATCCCAGGATGGAATTTATTTCAGCAGAGCACAACCACTTCTAACTGGCCCAGGAAACTCATCCTCCAAATAACTTCCCATAGCTTTATCAAAACTCAGAGAAGTGTTTTCTCCCCATGTCAATAGATTTTTTTTTTTTTTGGTTGGCCAACAGCAGTACTAAAGTTGAAACATTTGATGCTTTATACTTGAGTGTTGTTTTCTCCAGTTTAGATTGTGCTGTCCCTCTTGTGTACATGGACTTAGAAAACCACTGTCTGTGATTTGCTGCCACCCTCCCCCCTTCCCCATACCTATTATCAACACGAAGGTGATGAGGTTCTCTGCTGCTTGTACAGCCATCTTCAATTAAAATACCAGCACTCTGATACTCTTCTGCAGCTGGGCTGTTTGAGGTGTGATAAATAAGTGGTGAGTGTGGGTCTCCTGCCCCAGAGGTGATTTGAGCCCCTGTTGCTCACCAAGGGGCTGCCACTGCTGGAGTGAGCCATCAGCTGAGCCACACATCCCAAATCTCAGGGTGAGGGAAGTGCTCTCAGCATCACATGTCTAATGAGCATCCTGTTAGTGGTGTCCCCAGCTACAGACTTTCTCCTGCTGAGGGTAAGTTGACATCTCATGGAAGAGCTCCTCCTCATCTGCTCCTCTCCCCTGGCTCACAGGTAAGATGCTGGATTTTCTGAGGCTCCTTCCTCAGCTCCATACCAGCCTTGTTTCTGAGCTGGTGGGAGCCCTTTCCTTGGCTGGGTTACCTCACTGGCAGCAGGAGTCATTTCCCATTGTCCCTGGAGAATGGGAATACCCTGGGGATCGGGACAGTGGCTGTGGTTTGCAGTGCAAAGGAAGTGGATTCTTCAGAATTAGACACTTACCTCTTCTTTTTAAATAGTACTATTTTCTTTCTTTTAAAAGAAAGCAGTTGAGGCACTATACAAACAAATGAAAAATAAAGGTCAGCCTGATGGATATTTCTCTGGAAAAAGTCCAAGATGCTTACTTCATTATTTCTTGGGCTACTTTAAAATCAAATGTCTTTCCTTTGTGATATACTGTCCTTGCTGCTGATGGGAATAGACCTGGATTACATTTGCAGTGATAGGTAGAAGAGAGTGTGTGTGTTTTTGCAATTTTCTTGTTAATTTATAGTTAATTACTAAGATCCTGAGCTGTGTGTGCTTAATTCAAGATGTCTACAAATGGCCACAGAACAAAGCAGGATTGGGAATTTCTGCAGGGTTTAGACTTTAGGTGCTTATCATGGCTTGGGAATTTGGGCTTTTTCCTGAAAGTCTGCATTGAAGCTCTTTAATAAAAAGGAAAGTCAGCAATGAAATCTTGCAATCAAATAAACAACAAAAGGGCAAAACTGTATTTCACCTTCTGTAATTTGATCTGTAAGAAATGTAAATCACTCATCCAGAAGAGAGAGATTTTCAATTAGTCCTCTTTTCTTAAACATGCAAATCCCCCAGCCATGTTTAGCAGCACAGTTTTGCCCTAACTCTGCAGAGAATTCCCAAGCAACCTTTAATAGACGGCCATGCCTTCAGGCTTGTCCACTTATGTTTTCTCTCCTGCCTGGGCACAAGATAGATTATGCATATTATTATTCATAAGTGCCACCTACTGAAAGCATAACCACAGGCACGTTTGCAAATGGTGGGCTCGCCCCAGCTGTCCCCGCTCATGTGAAACATTCCAGCTCTCCCACAGACCCCTCCAAACCCTCCCCTCAAAATCAGTGTTGTTTTCTTGCCAGACATCCCAGCACTGAGAAGGACTTGCAAAATGACCCATGGACTTTAAAGGCAGCTAAAACTGAGGGGATTATTCCCCATTTTCCTCCTGCAGAAGTTGATGTTGCTTTTGTTGCCTCTCCCTGACCCCTGAGGCGACTGCTGCCTTGTAGGGGGCTGGAGAGAAGGCTTTAGGCCAGGGTGCCTGGAATCATGAAAGGTAGTGACATGATATGAAATATATGTTCCTCATTAAAAATGGGATTTTTCTGACTGATGCAAGAAACAATAAATAGTACAGAATAACTGAGACATGAATAGATGAGAGTCTCACATGACTAGATGTTATTTGATCATTTTTAGATAAGGGGTAAATATATAACTGCTATACAGATCAAAACTCTAGTAGTTTTAGAATAAATATATTTTTTTAAAATCTGCTGTTGCATATTAGACCATTTTCCTGGGAATATGAATGTGTTTGTATAAAGAATAAACACACAGGATACAAGTAATTTTCAGTTTTCCATAAAAATGGTTTTCAAAAAAGATATAATTATGAATTAGGAATACCATTTAAATAAAAGTCTTGCATGCTAGTGGCTAGAATTAAGCATAGCCGTATGTTTCTGCAAAAGGTCAATTCTGATTTTAATTACTCTTATGTAAACTAGCTGATGTTTGAACTGCAGTTATAATTAATATACATGCCTTATTGCCATGTTATTGCATTTTTGATCATGACAGACTTATTGTGTCTGGACAGTCCAAATGAACATATAAGTGGATGTGAACCTCATTGTGCTGATTTTGTGTTACACCAGACTTATGATGACATAACAGCATTAGCTCTACTGCTCTGCACTGAGATCAGTCTGGGGCATCAGAGTGGGGCAGGAGAGGTGTGCATTCAGTGATGGGAAGCACTGCTCCAGGACAGCAGGATGGATGACAAGGAGGTGTAAGCAAGGCCTGGAAACACGGTTGCAGCGTTTTCCTTCCTTAGAAATGTCTCCAGGGGGAGCAGCAGTCAGGAAAAGTACAAGAGTTTTCCAGGGGATTCCTTCTCTCTCCGTGGAGAGGCATGGTGGTAGATGGAGCTGTGTGACAAGAGGTGCAGCTTCTTCTTTGCTCTGCAAAGGGCTCTCATTTTTGGCTTTCAGAGAGCAGTGAAGCCTGGGAAGCTGTTACTGAAGCATCATCACATGTACCTAAGCACGGCCCCCCCAGCTGCAGGAGTCCCACTGCCCTTCCTGCCCTGCCCTGGAGCTCGTGGGCACAGGTTTGGCTGCAGCCCAGTCTGCCCAAGGCGTTGCTGTTCTCAGGTACCAGTAAAGAGTAGAGGTAGAATAAAAGCTTTGTACCCAGATGCACATTTTCAGCACCCTTTCTTTTCCCTCTAGAAGATGCAGGATGCAAGTTTCCATCTCTGAGAGGTTCCTGAGCTGGGCTCTGTGTTGGTCTATGCCTGGTCCACCCCCAGCACCAACTGGGATCCAGCCAGCAGCCCCCAGACACTGGCTGTGAGGGATGTGGGCTTGGAAGGAGGATCCTCACACCACTCTGGAGATCAGAGACAGGTACCTGTTGGAAAACCACTGAAGGGTGTGAAGGCCTGACAGAGGTGTTTCCCCCCATGCTGGGGTGGCACTGGGTGGGAAGGTTAGCCAGGGTGGTGGAAGCAATGACAGCTGAGATACCCCTAAACTGGGGAAAACCAGGGCCACAGAGGCTGTCTGGGCTCATGCTCATGAGAATTGGATATTGCACTCAGGTTTTCAGTGTGCCCTGTGGGGATTTTTTAAAATAGATGCAATTAAAAGTAAAGTGTAAGGAAATGGTGCCAAAGACACACCTTTAACCCCCAGATAGCTGGGCTCCCTGCTGGAGGGGTTTTGCCTGTACCCCTGGCTTTTAGTGAAGCCTGTGGGAAGTATGAGCCCAGCCTTTCCTGCAGACATGTGGGACACCCCAGAACATGCTCAGGGCATCTGTGCTGCTGCCCTTGGCAGAGGAGAGAAAGCTGGGGAGGAAAGCTCAGTACCTCTGCTTGCTGCTTGCTGTGGTGGAGGTGAGCATAAGAAAAACAATGTCTCCATTTCAAATATGCTTGACTTGTTCCTCTCTCACCCCTGGGACAGGGGCTGCTTTGCCCTCCTGCTCAGTTGAGTGGTGAAGGGACAATGATGCTGCTCTGCCCTGGGGGCTCCCAGGGGCCCAGGGGAAACTTTCTTCATGGGAGAGAATGGGTGTTACGGCTCCTTCCCTCTCACACTTTCTGCCAGGAATGGGTTAAAAACTGAAGACAGCTCTCCAGAGCTGCTTGGGGAAAGGACACTGAACCTCCCTCCTCAGAGGCAGGGAGACCTGTTCAGAAGCTTATGCAAACTTGTGGAAAAACCAAATTCTTTGTTCTTAACACCCTTCCAAGGCCCTGTTCAGCCCACGAGGCCAGCCTTGGATGCCTAGATCTATCTTGGAACATTCTCTGGGTGCTTTTAAGATAAACTCGGTTCCATGGCCCTGACCTTCCTAACAGCCTTGCATTCTCTCTCTATGGTGAGTGGTGACCATTGTCTCCTCTCAGATGTCACTGGAAAATATTGCTTAACCTCAGTGCGCCTCCCTCCCTCCCTCCAGCACTGTGACCCTGTGCTGTAGCAGCGTTCCTGGCTGTGGGAAGCGCTGGAGCTCGGCTCTCCTGGGAGGCAGGGCGCGGGTTCCTGCTCGGGGATAAGACGCGGGTGCCCTGGTGGGAGGAGCGTGTCCCTGTGTGCCCTCGCCCCTCCGCGGGGCAGCTGCCAGGGCTGCCAGTCAGTGTCGGTGGCACGGGCAGCGCGACGGGGACAGCGGCCCGGCAGGGCTGGCTCCGCCGCCGCTGACCCGCGCCCTCCAGAGCTGGTCACGTCACAGGTGAAGGGCAAAAGGTGCCGCTCCCAGCAAGGCGTGGCAGCTGAAGGGTTCTGGAGACCTGTCCTGGGTTTGTCCCGCTGCTGGGAAACGCTCGGTGAAGATGCTTTATCACCGTCTGTGACGCTACGTTACTTTGCAGTGTTGTGGTTTACAGCGTGTTTAGCAGGCTGGACCAGTCTCCATCCGTCTCTTACCTTCGCACTTGGAACAGCTGCTCCTGGCTACACTTGTCTTTGTGAGCAGGAGAGGGATAATTCCTCACTGAGTACAGTAAATACTGCAGAGGGTTGCCTGTGGTGTGGGTGTGTGCCAGGCCGTGTGCGGTGTGAGCAGACAAACTCGCTGCACGCCTGCAGTGCACAAACGCTGCGTGTGTGTCTGCGTCTAATATTGGTGCACCCACACGTGCCCAGGGCTGCCTGTGTGGTGGGCACGTCTGCACCTCTGTAGAAAAGCTCTGTACAATTGCACGCATATGTGCCAGAAAACACCCAAATCAAGTCACTGTAGATAGCATCGTGGAAAATTAGACAAAGCTGAGAAGAGACAGCATTAATAACCAAGGCTGTTATGTCACCAGCCAAGTAAGATGCCTTATGAAGAGGAAAAAAGAGCATGTGGAAATCTTTAAGTAATATACACAAGTGTCATAGGCACCCACCCCAGGAGCACATGCATTTAAAGGATGTGTGTGTGTGTGTGTTTGTGTGGGTGTTTTATGCATCTGGAAAGGCTCCCTGAGACAACTGAACACAAAGCCAGAGCATGTTTGTGTTAGGTTGAGATGCTGGCATTAAGATGATTATATGAGTCTATTAGCAGGGTGTTATGGCTCCAATTTCACTTAACATCTGAGTTCACATTAAAATATGCCCTTGGCCTGACAAGGCATTATTAACTTGCATTTAATAAAAATAAAATATTACATTTAAAAAAATTGAAAGCTGACAAATTTGATTTAAATGAATACTGAACTCCAGGCAAATGTGTTGCTTGAACTCTGCCTGCTGTACTGGAACTGACAGGAAGCATTAAAATAATCCTGAGTGGTCAATATGTGATTAAATATCACATGTCAAGCTTAGCAGGAATTTTCCTTCCAAAGAAAATTATATTGTTAAAAATAAGTGACAAATTCTAAGCAGCTCCTTCAAATTCATAAAGAGATGTGAAAGAATAGAAGTGTGCTTATAATAAACTGGGATGTCTGCAGGAGAGAGAGAATGTACTGTCTTGTACACAGAGCCATATAGAACATCTACAGGTAATCAGATAAAAATGATTGCACATATTTGAAGCAATAAATTTCCTGTGCATTCATCACAGAACATAAAGAGAAGAGACACCCTACATTTTCACACCATGTTTTCATCTGAAAGCTTTTGCTGTCATGCTGTTCTGTCTAAAGGGTTTATTTATTTGTATAGAGACTCAAGCATCTATATGTGTACATACATGCCTAGATATATATACACATGCTAAAGCCATCATAAGCAATGTTTAGAGTGAGAGAACGAAAACTAAGGTTTTAAATGAAATAATTGTAACTGTAATAGTAAAATGCTCCTCTCCACCATTAGATGTTTGGGAACACTAATGCTTCATGGCTTTTTTCTGTTACAGATTCCAGCTGGGAGAACATGCTTAAACATGATCAACTTTCATCATGTGTTTGATGAAAGACAGACATAGATGTCATTGCTTCCACTTGCTTCAACAGGATCGATCCAGGATTACAAGGTGCAATAAGGGCAGTGTCCAGAAGTCTATTTAGATTAGATATAGCAACAAAATATTGGAATCTACAGTTTTAGATAAATGACTCAATATGCCTAGGTCAAGAGGTTACCGAAGTCAGGTGAGATCTGAGACCTATTTATCACTGCCTGAGCTCAAATTATGTTTTAAATATTGTCAGAAATGAAAAACTGCTGCCAGATGGTGTCAAATTAATTCATCTCACTGTAGTCAGAAACTGTCCTTTAGTTCCATCATGGTGCCTGCTGTCCTGCATTAGAGGGGTACCTGTCAGAGAACCTGCTTTAGCTCTGCTCAGCCCTTGCTTCCTGCTTGCAAGACAGATGTGTGGCATTTCTGTGGTGTGTGGCTGTGGGAGATCTGAACAGCACATATGGATCTGAGACATGGCCCCGCTTAGAAAGCAGTGGCTTTCTTGGGTGGTGAGATTTGAGCCCTTGTTAGCTCTTACTTGATTGAGAAATCTGCAATTCTACCCACTTGGTCAGGGGAATGGATTTATTGGTCTGTACAGAGAGGCAAATGGGGATGAAGACTTTGACACTGGTGTGTTAGTGCAAAGGGCCCTGACGCTCTCCCACACACTGCACAAGGCTGTTACCACTGTCCTGTTCTTTTCCTCTGCCCCCATTTCCATCTCAGGACTGTAAGGAGTGTGCCACCCTGCTTATCCCTGTTGTCCCCTGGGCAAAGGTTGGGATATGTTCTAGTTTACAGTGTTCAGGGGAACACAAGATGACATCGATCAATTTTATGCTTCTCCTCTCTCCCTCGCCCATCTGCTCTTCTTCCAGAGCCCTGCCTTCAGCTCTGGCTGCAAGCACAGTGCTTGAGCCCTCCAGCAGCAGTGGGGTGAGGGTGTCCCTGGATCAGGATCTCCTCCACTCTGATGTGCATTTATCTGGCTGCCTCAGATCTCCCTGCAAGCTGGGTTACAGCCAAGCCTCTGCCTCCTGGTTCCAGGGTCTGAGAGCTCTGCTTCCTATGGCTGTCACATTCTGCTCTCTGGGGTTTGTTGAGGCAGAGGGCTGGGCCTGAGTAAGGGCATGATGTCTTTGGACTGATCACTTGCCACCAAGACACAGAACCTCAGACTCTCTCATCCCCAAAAGCCCTGTCTCCAACTCTGTCTTTTTTCTGGATGTATGAGTAGCGAAAAATACAGGACTTCTCTAAAGTCCACCATAGCTAGAGGGTGTTTTTCTAAGTGCAGAGGCTATGAGAAGATAGCATCTTGTGGTAGTGGTAAAACCAGAAGAGTGGAGTGATGCTCAGAGCTCTGCCGTGCCCTGTGCAAGGGGTAGTTTGAGCTGAAAACTATTGCAGTAGCAAGGGCATTGTTGTTTGGAGACAGGAAGGAACCAAAGCCCAAGGATGGTTAATCTTCTCATGGGAAGGTGTTACTGTGCCTTCTGGGTTGGCTTATTTCTCTACTAGCATTGGAAATGGTATTTCACTGGAGGAAGAGAATGCAGTATGGCTTTTCCTACCTTGTGCTACTGAAATAAGGTCAGAGCTTGACAGATATATGTACACTGTGGTTTTATTATCTCCTTACCTCCTCCACATGTGGAAAATATACCATTCTCATTTCCAGTATGTGATTTCCTGTGGGGTGCAGGAGCTGAAGTAGCAGAGGGGTCTCTGGGCAGCCCCAGCTACAGAGAATGGGCTGTGGCCACAGCAAGGGCCACAGTGCTGCCTGGCTGGCCAGGGTGAGCTGTTTGTCTGTG
>VZRX01007143.1:0-49075 GCA_013398075.1 Notiomystis cincta
AGCCCTAAAGTCCCTTGTATCACAAGAAGTTGCACCTTAGTATGAGGAAGAACTTCTTTATATTGAGGGTAGCAGAACACTGGAACAGACTCTCTGGGGTGGGTTTGCATTCTCCCTGTCTGGAGACATTTAAAACCCAGTTGGATGCATTCCTGTGTAACCTGCTCTACAGAGCTCACCCAGCCGCGAAGTTGGACTGGATGATCTCCACAGGTCCCTTCCATCTTAGGTTGAGACCATTCTGTGGTTGAGACCGGCCGTAGCTCCTCTGGGAGCCCTTGGGTTTGCAGGCCCTTCCTGTTGCGGCCGGCTCACAGTGAAGCAGGGACAGGCCCCTTGGGCTCAGGGAGTTGCTGGGATTGCTTCCAAGGAGGCCGAGAGCTGCTGGAGCAGCCCCATCCTCAGCCGGTCCCGCAGGCTCAGGGCACTGCCGAGCCAGCCCAGCCCCCCCAGCCCCCCCAGCCCTTGAGGAGAGGCGGCTTCATTGCCAGCCTGGACTGCGGAGTCAGAGGCGCTGCCTCCCACAGCCCAGCAGGGCCTGCCAGCTTACACTGTCATTGCAAAGGATGCAAGGAAGTAATTTAGCTTTCATCTTGGGGATGTGTGCTTAAATGAGTGTGTCTTGAAACACCACTCTGTCTGGGATGTCCAGATGTGTTGGCGTGAACTTCCTAGCTGCTTTTCTGACTCGCATTGAAGCCTAGGGAATATATGCTGGAAAACAAACTTCACAGTGGGTGTCTGCAGATTGTTACAGCACCCTCAGTTTGGGTGCTGTAGGGACCTTTAACTCTGGAAAAAACCATGGGTGTTTAGAAAGTTCACTGTGGTTTCAAAACATGTCAAAAGCTTTGAGGCAGGACATTTGGAAAAACATCCTCAGACTGTCATGAGTCATAAATAATTACATGAAACACTGTTTCCGATTACTTTATTCATCAGCCATCTAAAGGAGAGAGATGTTTTTACTGGTAAAGTGTGAGCCCAAATGAGAATTACCTGTCAAATATGTATTGGTTTGTATAACAATTGTATAGAAGCAAGCATGTTTGTATTCTCAAGTTATGTAGTATAATTTTGCGCTTTGTCATATTTTCTCTTGAAGTAATTATGTATGTGTGTATTAACATATAAATTAAAAGTTTTTCCACCCTTCAGAGGTTGACAGACTCAATTTATGTCCATGAAAGTGCTGTTATTTAGCATTTTCCATCCCTATTTCTCAGGTTGTTTGAAAAAACAGTTAAAGTGCCATTGACATATTGCAGAAAAAGGTTAAATACACAATGTCTTCATTAAGTGTTTTGTAGCTGTGAGTAGCTGAATCACTGTAGTCAAGCATTCTGCCTTTGGGAAATGTTACAATCCTCTTTTTATGCATCACCTGCTGCCCTACTACCTGTGTACTTAGAGGATTTGAGCCCACACAGAGCAGGCCCTAGAGAGCTAAAAGTTGCAAGCACAACAATTAATTTGGTAACACCAAGAATGTCATGTCATCAGTGGCACTTTCCATTTGTGATAGGAATCATTACTGGAGCAAGGAGCAAATCTGGTAGCAAAATCACACTTTTCTGTGCCTCCTGGGTCTCCCTTCTGGCTGTCCCCTTCAGCTGAAAGAAGGACACATGGAAGGTGTGACAGGGAGCAGTTGGGTGTGGAAGAGTGACATTCCTGCTATCAAAGCACCACATTCCCTTGTGTTTGTGCTCTGTTACTGCCCAGGAAGCTGATATATACCTCCAACACTGCCCCATGCTGGGACTTGCAGGCTCAGCACTGGTAATGCCACACAACTGAGCAGAGAGTTTGTGTCCCTCAGCTTTTGTGGTAGATAAGCTAATAATGTACTAAGCACAGAGCTGTGCCTGATTCTAAAGCTGATCATTTCTTCAGTTTCAGCAACTGGTAAAATATTTTCATTGTATCATTGTGGATAGCCCCTTTATCAGGCTGGAGAATTTTTCCAGCTTTTAGCATCTGCGTCACTTGTCTCTTGCAAACACAGTACTGTGAGGCTAGAATGCCTAGCTTTGGATTAGAAACTTAATATCTGTCAGGAGCAGCGTACCAAGAGACGTTTCAGCTGTTAAATCTGGAACAGACTCGGCAGAAATCATGGAAAATTGCAGCAACATTTTAGGCCTCAGATCCAGATTTAAAGACATGTCTGAGTTGGTGTTTAAAGGAAGCATTAGTTATGCAGTTATGCTTGGATTTACCTCCCACATCTAGTTCTATTTCTATGTAAAATTGTGAAAATGTGCTGACACAAGCTGTTTGTAGTTCTGTGCAAATGCATTGCATCAGCTTTTACCATTAAGATTGTTATTGTGTAAAAAGTTAGATGCAGAATAAAGGTCAGTTTTTCTGGTTTTCTTTTCCTTTCTCAAACTCAACATCCCTCAATACTTGCAGAGAGGACATTTGGCTGAAGAATGGCTCACAGGTACGGCCTGGCAGAAGTGATGTTTGTAATGCAGAGAGTATATCCAGAATGCCACATTGCTGTGCTGGGAGCGTGGGCTCAGCACACGGCTCCCTAGGGGCTGCTCTGAGCACCACTGACCTGTGTGACCTGCCTTTGGCAAGGCACGGCGCTCCGAGTGCCTCTGCTCAGCTGTGGATTTACCCCCAGGACTCTTTCTTCTCTCAGGACTTTGCTTCTCTCTCCTCCCCCACACAGTGGTGCTTGCCTGCCTCTTCTCCATCCTGTAGCTATGGCAAGTGATGCTGCTTCCTGTGCCTCTTGGTGCATTTCATAAAGCCTTAGGCGTGAAGCGCTACTGCATGTAGGGAAAGTGATACAGCAGCCACTGTTCACTCGGAGAAACTGAAGGAAGGAAAGTTGGAGTGAGTTGTGGGTGATGCAAGAGTTAGGAGCAGACTTCCATTTCCAGTCCCCCAGTGTTTCATCTTCCTTTGTACCCAGTTATCTCCATTCTGTGGCCTGAAGGTGACAGCACTGTGAACTGCTTTGATATTTGAAGAGCCCAAGCAGAAAAGCATTCAGTTACTCCTGGCAGATGCCTGCCTAAGGAAATTGGAGAAGATGCCCTTGGGTGCAGAGCAGCTTGCAGAAGAGTTCTGGTGGAGTCCTTGTCACAGCATGGGCCCATTTCTCTTAGGAGCTTAACCTTCCTCTCAGCTCAGAGTTTGGGGTAGTTTCAGACCTCTACAGCCAGAAGGGAGAAGTTCTGTTGTGCCCATCACTCCACTGGTAAGTGCCATCTGAAAGCAGGCATTGGTGCCAGCAGTGCATGGTGGTTTGTTAAACTGTTAAATTTTAGAAAATGCCAGCGTGAAAGTGACCTTAAAAATAATCTTTTAACCACAGAGCCAGTATAATAGTGCTTATACTAAAATATAAACAGTAGAATGATAGGCTAGAGTACCAGTTCCTAGCTGGCATGCTATGTTGCTGCTCAGTGTGAAATCTTAAATGAGGCAGGGGCTCTCGTAAAACTGGCACCCTCTGCTTCCCCCAAGGATGCAGCAGGGTGAGTTCAGGCTGTGGTGCAGAAGCAGCTGTGCCTGGCTGGGAGGAGTACTGCATACACATATGATGTGATAGCACAGCTCTTCTGCCCTAGTGACTAGCTGTCACCTAGGGGGTGGCTGTGCTTCACAGTCTGCACTAGTTCCTCTCCCCCTCCCATCCCCGTGCTGCCACTGGTACATGTCTGTCCCTGCAGTGGTCTGATGCAGGGAACTGAGTGGCAGGAACATTTTCCATCGTTTTGCAGGGCTAATTTTCTGCTGATTTTGATTCTTGAACTGTCTCCTGAGGCATCAGGACAGATGTTGGTGCTAACACAAGACAGTGCAATGGGAATACATGGCACATGAGGGGGAGGAGAGATGTCCTTCTGTGCAGCAGCTCACTGTTAGATTGTATTATCTGTGCTCTCTGACTGCATCCTGAGTGTTCATAACAGCAAATGCCACAAATTCCTTCATAGGAATATAGGTGTGAGAGATAATAAAATCTGTTTTCTGGTCCTGATTTTCTGAGGAAAACCAGTTGGAAACATGTTCATATGTATTTAATAAAGCAACTGCTAGACTAGACTATAAATATAAAGCTAAAGCAGTTTGTGAACCTTAGTGCTTACAAATAGTTGTGAAAGCCTTTAGTCTTTCATACTCTTAATGTCCCATCTCACACAGTGAAGACTGTCAGTGCTTAGACAGCATTCAGGCTGGCAAGACATCCTGGAGGGGCTGCACAGCCAGCTAGGTACCAACAGCAGTCTGTGTAAAAGTGCAGAGAGATTTCTTCACAAGAGCTTTAGCACTGAATATGAAAGCACTCTGATTTAGAAGGGCCAGACGTGCTACATTTGACTTCTGATGAACTATTCACAAAAATAATCTTTTCTGTGACTTTTGGTCTTTGCTAGGAATAGAGAAAAAAGCTGCTGGAAATTAATTATTTATGAATTAGATGCTTCCTGCTTTTCCAGACACTTCCCCATGCTGAAATATCTTGATGATTTTGCAATAAACTATTTCTATTCCAATGAATAAACATCTTAGTATTGATGTAATTTAATTTTTATAGAATATATTGGATTATGGCATAAAAAACTTTAAAAAAATCTTTCTTTTACATCAGAGTATAATTGTAGACTCAGAATTTAATCAGGTTTACCTCCATGAGTGACATTTATAAAGAATAGTTTCACAGTGGGTTAGTCAGCAGTTGCTTTTCATACATAAAGCATCGCTAGAAGGTAGAAAAAGGATCTGAATCTAGATTATATACTGTTATGTATTTTTTTAAATTCCCTCTTCACTTTCAAATCATAGGAAGATTGTTCTCTTCTGTGTCAGGAATGACTGGGAGGTTATGTTTTGTTAATGCCAAAAAGTGATCATTCCTAGACACCATCCAGTTAGCCCGAACCCCAGGGCTAACTGGGCTTAAATCAAATTTCTTGTATCACTGTCTGTATTTTGTCTCATCATCACTATTCTTGATGGAGTCCCAGCTTGGTAAGTTCTGTCTGCACTCATGTATAAGAAGGCATTATTGCTGCTCTGAGGAGCCTACATTCTGTGAGGAAAAAAAAAAACAAACCAGAATCTGCCATCATCTGCCTTTATTTTTTTGGTTGTCATTGGGTAATCTTTTTAAATATTAATATTTTAATATTTATTAATATATCAAATATTAATAATTATTAAAATATTAATTAATATATCAAAAAGTATCACATTTGCACAAACTGACACCCTGGCTTGGACTCTCAGAATACAGTGAAAGGATGTGACCTGGACTGCAGGCAGAACTGCTGTTGCTCTCCTGCACCTTCAGCTTTTCCAGAAGTTTAGTCTAGACTTAAAAATGTATTTATAAAGTAGTGTTGGGATGCTTGGATTAATGATTCTTCTGGTTTACATATAGAAAAGTTAATCACATTGAGTTAACAGTGCCCTTAACTCCTTCAGCATTATTTGAATTAGATTTCGCACTACTGAGCTGATGGTCTTATGACACAACAGAGAACTCACTATTTCCATGTGGGTGCTGTGTGCACAGTGGAGGAGTAGCTCAGTCTTGATATATTTGTACTGTGAAATGAAAGGTTTTACTTGGTGGGAAGTGGAAAGCCAATATTCTTAATCCAACCCCCTCCAGATATCATGAAAAATACTGGAAGGAAATAAAAAAGCAAACAAAAGCCTGATATTCTTTATTTTTATTATAATTTTAACAACATGAGTAAATTGAAATCTGTAAGCAAAGCAATTACGTGAAGAGGGTCTAATAAAGTTGTTCAAGCTACAACCTACTTTGATTGTTGAATCAAACTGAATAAAGCAGGCTGCTTTGATGGGTTTTTAGCTTCCACGAATATAATTGGCAGTGACATCTTTTGCTTGAATGGCAATGGTCTTCTGTGGGCTGGGAGTTTCATAATCAGCTGAAAGTAAAAAACAAAAAAGATAAAATTAAAAATTGGTCACTACGACAAACAGGAAAATTGCTGAAACAAGTCCTATCTTCAGTTCAGCTTGTGAAATCTCACCAGCTTCAGCAAGATTTGATTATTTTAAAATTCTCCCTGGCCTGAGCAGAAGAGCAAGTGAAAATCTGTGGGCCAGATTCTCAGAGGTTCCATGACTAAGGATAATTAAGGATCTTAGAAAAGCCCAACCAAACAACCCCCCCCCCAACCACTGCATAGGTGTTCACAGGTCATTCCTAGAAGAAAAATGTTAAGAGTTGGAACTACATTTCTTCACAGAAGGTACAGTTGGTGGTCCAGATTCCATTCTTGGACTTCAGGGACAACTTACAGGCTTAGAAAGGGAGTTTTCCCAGGATCACAGCTACAATATTTGGACTGTATTGAGGGAGGAGGAGGGATGGCATAATGTATTCAGGTCAAGAAACAACAACACATCTGCTTTGCAGCCACTAATGTAGCCCCTGGATGCTGTAGTAGCTTTTTAATATCACATCTCAAACCTTCAGAGAAGTGAGACTCATGGCATGTTCCCAAACCATGTCCCTCTGTGGTGGTGCTGGAAGCCACTTATCTCCAATATACTAGGAATCTCTGTTTGATGGGAGAATCTCTGTTTGGTGTGTTCTTCCCCTTTGGCAGCTTCTCCAAACCTCACCATCTACCAGCCAGCCTTATGAAATGTGAGAATCACCCCAGTCCTCCTGCTTCCAGCAACCTCCCAACCCCTTCCCAGGGATCATGTTCTTCATCCTTTTAAGGACAGGTACCTGCTTTGCTCTCCATCCAGGAGGCAGTGATATGCAGCAATGTCTTTCTCCAGCTGTTGTTTGCTAGTCAGCAGATTTTCACGATCCCTCTGCTGCTGCTCAGTTTCTACTTTGATTTCTCCCATCTCTGCCTCCAGCTTGGAAATGACAGAGCCTAGGTTCTGCAGTTCGATGTCGTGCCAGTGCTTGGCGTCATATAAAGAGTTCTCCAGACCCCTCTTCTGCAAGGACAGGACAGCGGACAAAAAATGAGTCAATTTTCATAGGTTTCACAGTGACTTTTATTCAGGTTGGCCAATATCTCTGTTGACTATATATATTTTGAGAATTCCTTTCTTTAGCCACCTTGATATTAGGTATTATCATTACAAAAGCTGAAGTACTTTCACAAGGTGCAGATATTCCTCACGTTGTCAAGTAATGTGAGGAATTACCTCACTACCAAGCAATCTCAGCAAGACTGAGTATGAATACACTGAGGATTGAAATTTGGAGCCTGGTTGTCAAATGTGGGACACTTAGAGCACCACATCAATCAAGAAGAGCCTAGAAATGTCTGGCATCTCTGGAAACAGTATCTGGTGGAAAATGGGATTCATTCTTAACTCTGCATCCCCGAGACAGGAATGTTCCCCTCATTGAGTTGGCACAGAATACACCCACTGAAACCCCAGCATTCCTCACCAAGGTTCTCAAGGATTCAGTTTCTGCCTGCAAGCTCTGTATTTTGCAGGCAGTTTCGTGGAACTCGGTTCTGAGGCCCTCCACCAGCTCTTCCTCCTGGGTTCGCACGGCAGCCGTCGTCTCAGCCTGTTGCTGGGTAAAAGAAGGAGACTGTCATCACAGCCTACACAAATTATGGTTTAGCTTCCTTACATACCAAACTGACAGTAGTGTTTTCACAGTTTGTGGTAATTCTGACTCTAAGTTTGATTCCTGTGTACCAAATCCCTCGGCTGAAAAATTCCAGATACTTCTTAGTGTCGAAATTATCATATTTTCTAGGCATTTAATGTAAAATGGCTTATGCACACAAGGGTATTTATTTTATCCATGTCAACAACAGCTGCTCAGAATTTATACTTGTATGTTTAAAATTATCTCTAAAGAGAAAACATTGCTGTAATTGTTCATTTTATAGCCATACTATAATATTTCTTAAAAGTTGGGTGTCTTCACTTAGTCTATTATACTTTTATACAGAACTTAGTCTATTATACTATTATACAGAACTATTCACACCTTAACTTTTCACATAAGATTCTGTGAGTCAGATAGCAAGTCATATCACAGGGGCCAAAAAAATAATTTCTGTTAATTAAGTCATTGTTGTGCTATTTCCTGCTCTTGTGGCTTGGGGGTTTTTACATGTGTTTAGTTCAGGTTCCTTGAAAATAGGTGAAGGAAAAAGTACCTTAGTAAAAATAGAATTTCTATACTTTTTAATAAGGGCTGAGATCAAGGTTTTTCAGCCCAGAGCTCTGGGCTCTCTAGAAAATACAATTCTTCAGTCAAAACCTACATTTCTAATGCTAAAATTAAACTATGCAAAATACTTCCATTCCACTCTGAAACTTCATCTTGACCCCGTTCTGCTTTTCTAATTATGCATTCTTTTATTTTAAAAGTAAGATCAAATTTTAAAAATCTAGGACCATGCACAAATTTTTTTCTTTTTTTGTACCATGATATGCAACCCCACATGTTGCACATTGTGAATGAAATATCCTCAGTGGAAAAAGGTCATGTAACTATCAGTTAAGTCTCAAACAGAACTTTAGACTTAAGAACCTGTGTTGCAGAGGGCTGAATTTCTATCCAAACATCAAGCCTGTCCTTTCCAGCAAATTGCACAGATCCTGTGTTTTCTGGAAATACTTCGTTGGAGCTTGTGCTTCAAAGAAGTAATTCTTCCTGACTATTCCTGGTGAACCTGGTGGTCATGGACCTGCCACTCTGCAGTAAATTGTGTCTCCTAAACTGTGTTGAGAGTGTAGTCTGCACCTTGCTAGGCTGCAAGGACTGTAAATGCCTCCTTTTAAAGAGATACACAGGGAAGGGAAAGTGCCTTTGCATCTGTATTTATAGCCCACACCCATTACCTGAAGCCTGGCTTTCACATTTACCCAGCTGGTGGCCCCAATCCAGCTTGCCCTCACCACAGGTGACATTGAAACCCTTCCAGGAGCTACCCTAAGCTGTGAACCTGACCATAGTGGTGTGAAAAATAGAACAGGCAGATGGAGCAGATGGAGGTGGCCACATCAGGTCCTAAATACCAAGGAGGACACAGCAAGTAAGCACACCCTGAATGCACTCTAAAGCTTTTGGGACATACAAGCTTTCCTCATCCTTCTTACAGGATTACCAGCCCCCAGTATCCATGTGTGGGGTGCTGCTGGGCCTCACACTCGGCCTCAGCTTTGGGGTTCCTTCTGTGCAGAAGTGCAGGAGTCTGTGTGTCCTCTTCACTAGGCAATTCATGTTTTCTGGTGACCACAAACAACTGGATTAATGGAGGGAGAGGATGAAATCATCTTCCTAAATCTTTATCATGTTGGTGCTTGAGTTTCCTAGGAATCTATGGATTTCAAACACGTCTGTACAGTTCTGAGTCAAGCATTGTGCATGAGCGCAGAATCCCTCATTAGTCTGTTTTTCATGGAACCCAGATAATGAAAGGATGATTAGGAATGGAACACCAACACCCAGAGTTGACCAGCATGGTATCTAAAGAAGGAAAGTTACTTTGAAAAGCTCTGGGAACGTTTTAGCAAAGTAGCAAAAAAGGGAGAAACAAGTGGCATAATTCACAAGATTTTTCAAAACCTTTTATGAGGACAACAGAGAAAGCTGTGTAATTGTGTGCTCAGGGCAGAACATTTCCATGGATCAACAGCTGGTCAAGAGACAGAACATGAAGAGGAAAATTAAGGTCTAGTTCCATTAAGACAGAAGCTTAATAGCTCAATGCCTCAAGGTCTACTGCCTTGGGAATGAAGCATGAACTAGAAGGATTTACGGATGACAGAAAACTACACAGATTAGAAAGGAGCAGGGGTGGATGTGTGGAATCATGAACAGCACATCAGTAAGAAAAGCATCTTTCCAGGGGAAAATATTAAATAGCATGCATGTCTTGAAAGGGTTTAAATAACTTGTGTCAATTCAGGGAACAATCTTGACCACTACAGACAAAAAAAAGTGCACAGGTGAAACCAATGGACTTGAGTTTTGAGGTTGCTCATCTAAAAAAGGCCCATGTGAAACCCCATTAGGTATGAATTTAAATTGGTGTACCCAAATATCCTTGAAAAATCTAGCCAAAACTGCAAATCTAGTCACAAAGCAAAGCAAATGAGGCAAGGTAATTAGTCAGAAAATAACAAAAATGCTGCCCTCATGTCTAAGTCAGTGCCAGGACATCATTTGAAACATTGTGGTCTGAGATGGTCACAGATACACCAGAGAGTAGGTGCAGAAAAGGGAAATTAAAATTTTAGGGGCTACGGAAAACCTCACAGGGAGACATTGAAGAAACTGGTAATGAAGAGCAAGGGAGTGATGTCACAAAAGAGTAAGGGCAAGTTTTTCACTGTGTGGATAACCAAATGATACAACTTAATCACAAAAGATGATCTAAAACCACAGGCTTCGTTGATAAAAGCTAAACTCTTGTCATCTGTATACATAGTAGTAATCTGAATTGATCTGTGTCTGTAGGAGATAAGGGACACAAAACTGCATCATCTGGGTTTAATTTGGGGAAAACAAGCCCCTAGAATGTCATACCAGAACCTGTGCAGAACCAGAACTGATGGTTCCAGAAAACTGTGATACTCTGTTTCTTTGTTCCATTTAAAATCCAAACCAAAATAGGAACAACTGAAACTAGTAGGAGCTTAGGCTAAGATGGCTGAGTAGGGGTGGGCTGGGTATCAAAGACATGATAGAGCAGTGTATTATGAGCTGGCAATTTTCTCCCCAGATGACATCTCTGAGCAGCTAAAAGATCAGATGTTGAAGGTATGAAAGAAATAGGAAGAAAGAAGTTGTAAAGGTGCTTTCGCACAGGAGGAGAAGGAGGAGGAACAAGCAGGACAGGCAAGGGGGAACACTGAAGAATTTGGTGCCATCAGAGTGATGCTCATTTTGCTGAAACCTGGCAGTGGGTCAGGAACAGATTTTTCTGGGAAAAGCTCAAGAGGCTACTGAGGATGCCCTGGCTTTTCAGGGCTGCACGTGCTTTGTACGGAGGCACTCTCCAGGCTCGTGTAGTTTATTACTGTGTCACTCACTTCCTTTGGGCTGTATGAGCTGAAAATCAGGCCCCACAGACTAACTTAACAAAAACTTTGTTTAATAACAGTCTGGTATTCTCACAAACTTGATGGCACCTCGGGAGAAACTCCTCTGCTTGGCTTCTTGTATGTTTTCTAACAATTTTGGTATCACTGTTGTCACAGGTTTTTTCTTCTTTATTTTGAAAGTTAACTCAGAGCTTGCTCATATGTTTGCAAACATATTTCTTGGTCTTGTTGGTTTTTTTCTTGCTGTTTGCCTTCAATACCTCCTACACCTCTCATGGCAGCTCTTTACCGTGGAACAGGGGAAAATGTTCATATGGTTTTGCTGAGTATTTCTATATTTCTACAGCACTGCTGCAGTTATGATTTCACAGAATCACAGAATGTGCCAGTTGGAAGGGACCCACAAGGATCATCGAGTCCAGCTCCTGATCCTGCACAGGACCATCCCTAAGAATCACACCATGTGCCTGAAAGCATTGTCCAAACACTTTTTGAACTCTGCCAGGTTTGGTACTGCAGCCTCTCCCCTGGAGAGCCTCTTCCAGTGCCCCACCACCCTCTGGGTGAAGAACCTTTTCCTAACATCCAACCTAAACCTCTCCTGACACAGCTTCAGGCTATTCCATCAGGTCCTGCCACTGGTCACCACAGAGCAAAGATCAGTGTCTGCCCCTTCTTTTCCCCTCACGAGGAAGTTGTAACTGCAGTGGAGTTTCCCCTCAGTCTCCTCTTTTCCAGACTGAACGGAGCAAGTGACCTCAGCTGCTCCTCATACACCTTCCCCTTAAGGCCCTTCACCATCTTTGTTGCTCTCTTGATTTACTCTGTCATGCTCTGCTGTAAGAGCCAGCTCAGAATGAGATGGCTTCTAACACATAGGATCATCCACTGAACTTAATGCTTCAGCTGGGCAAAAATACTTCAGCCAGATACTTTGGAAAATGAGTGATCCTTCATGGCAAAGAAAAAGCTGCATTAGAAGGCTGTCTCAGACTCAGCCTCGGGAGAGTAGAATTCCTATTTAAATGGAATGACTATCACCACTTTTCATTTCTAAGTTAATATCTGGTTTTCCCACTGCTGCCAAAGGAAACAATATCGAGGAGAAACCAACAAGGAGTCTGCTGTATAGAGGACAATGTGTTTTGCCCTTCTGATTTATAGACCCTTGCAAATTATTAATTGGAGGAACAGCTCCAGTAAGAAGGGTAATAACAGTGGCTTATCCTACACAGAAGGTATCAATTGATTAAGCCTGAAAGGCTCCCACAGATACCTGCAATATGAGCAGGGCCATTTCCACCTGAGCTTAACTCTGTGCATCCCAAGGAGGCCTTTGTATTTATAAGCGCATTCTCCCTTGGATTTGGACCAAAATACTTCAGATTTTTAACATCTTGTTTAAAAAAAACAAAAAACAACAAACACCCAACCCTCAAAGATATTGCAAAATGTTAGAGAGATTTTGTGTTTGCTTCATATCCTGTGATGTTGGAGTGGGTTACAGAGTGCTGACCTTGGTACGGAGCAGGGCACCTGTCTCAGCACGATTCTTTTCAATGTCTCTCTCCCAGTGGATTCTGATTTTTTCCAGAATGTCATCCAGGCCACTTCCCAGGGGAACATCAAGTTCTTCTAGCTGAGATCCAGCAAGCTGCTTGTATAATACCTTCACATCCTTGAACAAAAATAACAGACATAAAGAAAGTGAACTGGACAATTGAATGGTATCTTCCGTGAAGCTGAAGGAAGAGCCCTTTCAGTGCCACAAACAGAGAGAGTAATTAAATTTGGTCCCAAAAGGTATCTGTACATTAATGATTTAGTGCACTGAAGGGTTTCTTTGTCAGATGTGGATTTGCCTTGCTTCTGCATGGGGTCTCTTCCTGCAGATCTAGGGTACTGGAAGAGTTTCTCCCTTGGTGGAAGGAGACTGAAGCCCTCTCAACAGTGGGAAGTTTCTCCAGCAGCCAGTGCTTGACATGTGCACACTGCACAACGGAGACCCAAAATCACCAGAGCTGTACTGCCAATAAAGCTGCAGTGTGAACTTTGGCCAAGGAACTAACAGCTTACAGGTTATCAAACACTGCTCTTCCCCTGCTGCTGCAGCATGCAGGAGCACAGACATGCATCTCCTGGAAGATACAAGGTCTGCAAAGCAGCAGGAGCTCTACAGCCCCGCAGCTTGTGTGAGCCACGTGTGTGTTTTATGCATGTGCATGTTAGATGAAAAGGATTCTCCTCTGTGACAGCATACTGTTCCTTCTTTACATTTAAGTGCTCCAAAAACAGTAGAGAATTAGCAGGTCAAGAATTGCACACATAAAAGTAGCACATCAGTTGTATATCATGTTCAGGAACACGAGAATGAATGAGATTTTCATATTTACCTGAGCCATCTGGCACTACTATCTTTTTATATCAGTCTGTTTATTTGTGTTATTGGCACAAAAAACCCCATAGTGTAAAAGCATCTGGGAATTGTATTTGTAAGCAATGGCCCTTGATAGTGACAATACTGGAAAAAATGGATGGGAATTATGTGCATTATGAACCTACAAGAATGCAAACCTCAAAATGTGCCCACTCCAAGTTCACAAAAGCTTCAAAAGGACTTGGCATGGATTTTCTAGTGGGAGCACCACCGGAAAGAGAGGTTTGAATTAGTTCAGGAAAGTCCTTGGGACTTTATTGTGCCAGAGGTCAGCAACAGTTGCTTCCAGCCTTTATTCTGTGACTTCTCTTACACAGCTTCCCCTGGTGCTGCTGCCATGGGAAAACCAGGCCTGGGCTGAAGTGGTTCTGCAAATGCTCAGGTACTCCCAAAAGGTGAAGAAAAGGGCATCTCTCCACTCTGCAAGGGCTCCTGGCTGGCTACATGAGGGTCAAGACAGAGAGGTGGTGTTCTCATTCTGCCATAGCTACAAACAGAGAACAGCACCAGCACCAGCTTTTCTGGTTTCACAGCAGTCATTGAATACTTGGAGGTTTAAAGAGGATCTTGTTTATTTCTATCCTTTTCCTCTTTACCCACTTATCTAAAACAACTTCCATCTTCTCCTGCTATGCTCTGGTGATGAAGCCACTGGTTATTTTCTGCAAAATGCCAGCCTTGGAATTAGACTGATGCAAGTAGGGAGCTGGTGATGTAAACTCATCTTGGCAAGCCAGTGTTGCTGAAATCGTGTGGTTGGAGGAACAACTGGTAAGAAATGTAAGGTAGGATAGTGCCTCTTGTGAGCCATCACAATTCAAGCTCTATCTTACTTTTTGAGGCACCAGCACAGTTGCTTGCTGTCCCTTATGAGGGATCAGTAACAGTTCCATATTCAAGTCCCCATGAATAAAAATGCTGATTTGTGTTCAATCCTGAAATCCCTGCTGAAGGAAGTAAACCACCTTCACGCAAATAGTGTTGTTGAATGCAATGAGTAAGAGGGAAAGTATTGCAAAATTGGGCAGTATAGGCTTCCCTTCTGGCTGCCTGCCTGTGGTGGTGCATCCTCCCCAACCCCTCAGGCCTCTCTGTGATTTCAGGAATTCTTTATAGACCTCAGTCTTAATCAACCAATGGCTCCTGGGCAATTAAGCTTCCTTTGAGCTCGTCAGAAGCAAGTCTGTTCCTAGGAGTTTCTGCTGCCTAACAAACTTCTGTCACCTAACAAAGGAAGGGGACAAAATAGTCAGCTATCCTAGCATAACCTTGGAATATTATTTGCCCAAATCATACCCAAGTGGAACAATATTTTTGTCACCAGACTCCTGAAGAAAACTCCAGTAATTACCATCTTGGATTACAGCCAGGATGGAGATTGACAGGTGACTGGACCCAATCATCTTTGGACTCTATAAACAGTAGTTCTGAGTGAGGCCCTTTGAGATCTCCTGGGCAGCAATCTCCCTCTGACTGGGACACCTCTCGGAGCTCACAAGCTCTCACGTTTGCAATACTCAGAGGACTGTTGCCAAAGGGGATATCCAGAGAGCTTGGGATATCCCCACTACTCCTCAAGGCTCAGCCCTCACCTGTTGAGAGATGTAGAAGCATCTTGAATATTGCACTGAACTTGAGGGAAAATTTTAACAGGCACCTTTGTGCAGACTTCTTCATGTCTGTTTGTGTGAGTGTGTGAATTTGTTGAAATACCCTATAGCAAGTATAGTATGAACACTGCCATCCCAGAGCGATAGTTAAATTGCTGCTGTGCTTATAGAAAATCCTACTGGATCATTTGGTAAATGTTAAATTAGTCAGTGATCAGGTGCTGATAAATCCTTTCGCTATAAACCATTGACCAAGTCTGAGGTAAAGTTTGGACTCAGCTGCACCTAATCTCCATCAGGAGTTTAGAAAGCAAGAGGGTCTTCTCTGAATCTCATGACTCAATGAGAGGGCCTCCCCTAGCCCTTTTGAACCTTTATCCTTTAGCACCTTTACCCTCTGCATCCTCGATTTCCATGTAAACCATTCCAGATTGATTCTAATCCAATTTTTCTTTGTGAGATTCATTATATAGTAAGTAATAAAATGAACCTTGCCATCAAAGTTGTTGCACTTTCACAACTCATACTAAACCTGCTTTTGCCAACACCTTTGATGATGATTCTTTAAAGCCACTCCTTCATGCCTGTGACTTGCTTCAGTTTTGTGCTTCCCAAGAGAGACTCAGTTTCGGGAACCGAGCACCTTGCTAAGCCAAGCAGGGTATTTTCATAACACCTGGTTAATGCTCAGCATCAGTGCAGCAGGACCAGAGCTGGTTCCCTGCACACACTTTCTCCTTCCATCAGGTCTCACTGCTGAGATGTCCCCAGCCATGAGTGTGCAGCCCCTTGACCATCATGTGGTGTCTGACCAGAAATGAAGTGATGGTGTCTCTCCCATGTCATATTTACCCAACAAGAAAGGGTTAACACCTAAATGTCAGTAGTTTGATAATGCCTCAGGGGTTAGTCCTCTGAGTTAAAAGAGAAGAAAGAAACAGGAGTAGGTTTCAGGAAAATCCCCCCCCCTCCCCAGACATGGCAGGCGGAGTTTGTAACGTTTGCTTTGCACTGGATGTATGATACCAACCGGATGAAACAGGCACACATTGGCTTTGCAGTGTCCCCAGTCTGGACTTACTTCTTCGTGGTTCTTTGACAGCAAAGTTAGTTCTTCCTTCATGCTTTCTATCTGACTCTCCAGATCCATTTTAGTTAAATTAGCATCATCAATCACTTTATATAGTGAGTTAATTTCATCTTCCACTGCCTTTCTGAATGGCTGCTCATTTTCATACCTGCAGAGAAAAAAAAAAAAGCTAAACTTCAACACAGCACAGCTCAGCAAGTAAAACCTGTCTTTTTTTCCTGAAGGGCACTATTTCTGCTAATTAGTGAATGTGTCCCAGACAGAGACACAGAAACACAGACAGTATACTTTGCTCTCACCTTGTCTCTTCATACATGAAGTTAACTGCCTGAAGTGCCCTGCCATTAATTCAGAATGTAAGAAAACAGGCCAAGTTAGCAGTATGTGCTACAGTGGTTATCAACCTGATAGGATTCCAGAAAAAGCATGGAGTGGCTCATGGTCTCTTGCTAGATCTGATGTTTATATATAGTATCACCATGGGTGGCTTTTTCTCAGTTGTCTTGGCTGTAAAATGAGAATACCTACTCACTTGTCTGCATAAAAACCTTGTAGAGCAAAGGTTAAAGAAAACACATGCACATCAAGCATTACTTTTACTAACAGACATGTTGATGGAAGGCTGGTCTCTGTTCCAGGGTTCTGGCCCATCCTTAAGACCAAATCCCAGTAGTATCAAAATGAAGGGGAAATTTAAGTGGTTGGTTTGTCAATTAGAATTGCTGTTAGAACAAATGGCTCATTTCCAAACCATGGCTGTAGAGGTAGGGAAATTTTGGCAAGCAGTTTCTCTCCCACAGCGCTGCTTGCTGCATTGCTCGTTTGTAACTTTCTGGTTCAGGTCTTCCATTGAAAATGTGGATTGCATTGTGAATCTCCTTGGGTGGGAGACATCAAGGCCCAACCTGGGGACCTGGTGGCCAGGAAGGTTAGACAGGAGGGGCTGGCAGGTTACTTGGGATCCTGCTTCATAAACACTGCTCCTGGATAGCCACCTTCACTGCTGGGAGTTTAAAGCTTGGGAGAGTGGCAGATGATCCCAGGAGCTTTCACTATGCAGTAGATTGATTCAACACTGTTTTTGTTATGTAGACTGCTTGTGCAAGTCAGCTGACACTTCTAAAAAGTATTTTTTAAAAACTATTTAAAATATGAATGTAACTTGCTGGATTTAAAGCCAAACAAGTATCTCAAAGTTGCACCTTTCTGAAATAAAAGGCAAACTTTAGAATGATTAACACATTTTTGTTTTATGATTAAATAAAATAATGCCACGGGGAGAGAAACAGAAGTTTAAGGGATAATAAAAACCATAGGAGATAAAAACCAATTAGTTTGAAGTATGTTTTTTGTGTCAGAGTTTGCAAAAAGTTATTTGGAAATGAATGAGACTATTATGAGTTAAAAAAGCTAGAAGGATCATATCTCTTGAGTAAAATCTAAAGAGCACTCATACACATGACTATCAGGCTTTCCAAACAGAGAGACAGTCAAAAAGTAGTTTGCAGTATTTAAAATCTTCTTTTATTACTTATTTTTCTCAGTAAAGAAAAGCAAAATCAGCGCAGCCCATTTCTATTTTCTTGTCTAACATTTCCACCCTGATGTCTGTAGTGGTGCAGTTTTTGCTTTTCAGCTGCTGTGGCAGAATGATTGTTGCTTCCAAAAATACTTGTGTGGTACTGAAAATTACAACTAAAAAGCACATGGAAGTTTGCCTTTATAAAATGCCAACCTCATTTTGAATGAACACTGACCTCTCAGTGAGAGACCAATGTCTGCATTAAGACAAAAGTCTGTGTTAAGAATAGCCTAGGTCATTTTGCTTGTACACATTTTTGTTACTATGAATCTTACAAAATCTTCCAAAATAATGTTAGCACCATCATTATTCTTCTCCCAAATCAGGGTGTTGAATACGAATATGCAACTTAAAAACCAATCCCAATCCCACTCTACTCCCTAACATTACACCCCTACAAATTAAGTGTTCACCAAGGCAAATTTAAAGAAAGTGGCCAGCTAGGTGCCACCACAGGACTACCTGTCTTTAAAATCTTCAGCACAGGCTTGAATATTCTCGGTGTGCAGCATAAGACGAGCATTTTCAAGGACTGCTTCACCCACCTAGAAGAAAGATACAACAGAGCTCAAGCAATGAAGCGCTTCAGCACATGTATCTTAAGCAGATGTACAGCTTTGATTCTGAAAATAATCCTTTATCCTAGGGTTGTTCAAGTGACTCATTCCAGATAACTTAATTAATTAGTTTTGCGCATGTAAGTTCACAAATTCTCTGCAAATAGGCCGTAATTTGTCATCAAACTGCTCACTCCTCCTAAGCACTCATCTTCTTGTAGAAACACATTTATTCTGGTCACCAGCTGTTTGCAAGGGGCAAAATCCATTGCTGTGCTCAAGGCATTTTCATCATTTAAGTCCCACTTATACTTTCTAGATACAATTTAAGCAGCACTTATGCAGTTCCTATTCTACTTCCCATATCAGCAGTCCTCTTCAGGGTCGTCCTCCTCAGGGAGCCACGGAATACTTGTTGCTCACGCCGCCTGCGAGCCCTCCTCAGCTCCCAGAGCGTCGCTTTCCTTCTCTTATGGGATCCTCTAGGCTCTTGCGATAGATATGAGACCTGAGAAGCAGGGCAGCCTTCAAAGATTATTACACTGATTGGAAAGATCGTGCAAATCAGACGGTGCTATCATTGCTACGGCTCTGGGGTGTGTCGCTCATGTCCAAGAGGCGCGTGAGGGGTAAGCAAAGCTGAAAGGCTTCTGACTCAGCAGCTTGTTGTGACTCAGGGAGGTTATGTATAAATGATAAAAAGGGAAAAAGACCACTGCCTGTCCTGGGGTCACACATGCTCTGAGCTTGGAGGTGACCAAAGACATGCAGAATTCATACCAGGCTTAGAGTGATCACCTCTGTCTGGGAGCTCCAGTCACCCCACGATCTCTGCTGTCACTCTGGGAAAGCTAAACTGAACATCTCTTTGGTCTTTTTCAGGAGACACCCATGAAGATTTGCAGCTAAAGCTAAATCACCACACGAATAAAATCAGATTTTTAAGCCAGCCAGGAGAATTCTTGAAACACAAAAATCTTTCCTTAGATAATTAAGTCTGTAACTAAGAATCACCCAAAGCATTCTGCTCCTCCAAAGTGAAACACACCATGCAATGTGGAAACATCAAGGCTGCATCCAGACAAGTTATCTCAAGTGGATCTCAGGTGGGATTGTTGCCCTATGTTCTCACCTGCTCTGAGGCTGCTTGGTGATGGGCATGCAAGGCTGAAGCATTTCTAGGTGGTAGTTAACATTTACCCACATGGAGAGTGGCTTACTGCTCCAAGCGTCTTACAAATGTTTGGATGAACAAATGTGTAATACCTGAAGGCATCTGATAAGGAGAAATGTGGAGAAATTACCTGTTCCTTCACTATCCATTATGTCCATAATGGATCATGAGATTGAAAGCACTCTATATCTTTTCAATCTGATGAAAAATAAGAGTTAAAAACGTGGTTTTCTTAATTCTCACCTACTGTTAGGAAAAAACAGAGAGGGTGGCTGTGGCTGGAGGCCTGGGGCTGGAGCTTGTTTCACACCATTGCATGGGGAACCTATTTTTCTTTAGTAACTGTGGAATTTCTTGTCCAGTTCCAACCAGTATGATAGAGGGATGGGCCATCTCAGAGACATCCAGTTCTAACACATTTCATGAAAAGAGCATCTGGACAGAGAAGAGACACCCTGTAAATACTTCTACTGAGAAAAAAAAAAAGCCCCAGTTTCAACATGGGAAAATTGGGGAGTGCAGCAAAAGCACAGGAGTCAGAGATGTCACAAAAGGCACAGGTGTGGACAAAGACATGGTCCCTCACCACACACCAGCCAGCCCTGCTGTGCAGCACACCAGATCAGAAGAATTGTGCCCACTTGCATACAGAACTGGCTGCTCTTCATCGTTCAACCCTTTATTTCCTTCTCCCTGATTTTCTGCAGCCCAACTTTACCAGCACTATCCTAACTCTCCAAACCCTGAGTTGTCCATCTGTGGCATTTCAGAGCAGGGGAGCAAAGCTGGGACTCTGGGGACATGCTACTCTTCTGTCCTCAGGTTCTCTTGCACCAGGACACCTCAGTTTCTCCTGAAGGATGGAGAATTGGCTTTTAGTCAGCACAGAAGCTGAGCGACTTCTTTGACACAAGCACTGAAATCTTGGTTTCTTTTTTTTTTTCTTTTTTCCTACAGAACTTATTCTGTCTTCTTGCCAACTCATCCATGTGGGAATCTTTACAGAAGCTTCCATTCTTTTCCCTGACTCAATCAAGGAGCAGAAATGCTGCCCTGTGATTTTCCCTGCTCTGTTGAAACAAACCTGTTTGCCTCCAGCAGGGATCCCACGCGGTTACAACATCTGACCTAAAGTCTGATGAAAATTAATGTCTTTGAGGGAACTGGGAACATCCTGTGAGCAAAAGTAACATTAAATCCTGTGATCTGCACAGTGTCACTCAGAGGCATGTTAATGGCTAAGTTTATAGGCTGAATCCAGTGTGAAATGGCTTTTGGGCTGCAACAAAGGCAGAAGCAGGCAATAGCTGGTGAATTGCTGCTGCCTGGATTTCTGCATGTATATGGAGACAGACTGGTTTTTAAAAGTGTTTTTCATTAGTGATTTTATGGATTTATTGAGGTATTTGAGGTGACTTTTGCCTGCCCCACAGTGGATGTCTTTACCATACTCCTGAGGATTCAGTCAATACCCCAACTCTCCTCTTCACAGACCAACAGCTAAAGCCAAGGGCTCAGTGAGAAAGCCAGGACTTTCCAAAACCGCACAAAATCCTGAACTCTGCCATGTAAGTAAAAATGATATAAAAAAACCCCCCAAACTAATGTTTGGGAAACTTCAGGGATGACTGGCAGTGGAAACCAGCAGGCATCAACTTTTGAGCCCTCCTGGAAATCACCTGTGTGCCCTTTAAATCTGACAGTGAACTTAAAGGGTAATTAAACAGTAGTTTCTAATTACTGTCTAACATGGTACAAACCATGTTTCCTGGGAAATTCCCTCTGATTTGCCTGAGCTCTGAAAGCCCTTTCCTAGGCTCCAGAAGAAGAGATGGAAGTCTTCCATCTAGTGGCTCTTTTGTTTGATTTAATTCTCCTATTAATCAACAGCTGGATGCAAACACACAGCATTAGTGAGACAGATTCACAGTCACTTTGCTGACACATGTACTAAAACACATGATGCAGCAGTTTAGAAAACACTCTTCTTTGTGTCCATTGGAAATGAGCAGCCTGGTAATGCTGCAAACACTTAGACATTGCCTCCTCTGCTTGCTGTGCTGTCCTGCCTCAGTGTGCTTCTGGGAGGCTTAAGTCACTGATGCTCATGTGGCATTCAAAGAGCCAAAATGGGAAGTGTTAAAAAAATGCAAATATTATTACTAATAATAGGTCCTTTCAGTCACACATGTTCTTTCAACACTTGGATCTGTGATGCACATCCACCTTTTGATCACAATTCTTTTCAGCTCTTGAATTCACAGTGAATATTCATGGTATTAAACATCTTAACTACAAAGCAGCAACAATTTTCTTTGATTTCATTGTGACTTTATGGACATGAAAGTGCAATGTTAATTTTTTGGAAGAAAAGTCTCATCAAAATCTGCATCAACATACTGGCCAACATTTGCTGGGTTACGACTGGCATCAAGGATAAAACAGCTGCTTCAAGGAGTGGGCAGATGCCAGACTTGATAAAGTGTGATGTGATACAGACACTCACAGGGAGAATTTATTCTTTTCCCCTGGTGACTAGAAACTTCTGATTTTTAACAGAGGTTTGGCCAAGTTTGGCATGGCGAGATTTACTACGCCTTTCAAATTCTTAGCTGTGCTTTATCTGTAACTTTGTAAAGTTTTGCTGTTCTTACAAATGTCTAAATCCTTTCTGACTGCTATTAAATTCATGGCCTGAGGTGTGGCCTGTGATAATGAATCTCGTGGTTTAATTATTCATGTCGTGGAAACTTCTCTGGCTTTTAAGTTCGCTTCAGTTAAAGCAAACGCCTCCACGGAGAAAGATCAGAACATGCTGATCTTGTCTTTCCTTCCACACACACAGGGAAATAGTTGACACCAGACCATTGCCTCCAACATGTTTTCATTCACAGCTAAAATCAGGCTAAAAGCCTGCAGCCCACTGCCAAGCAGTAAACTCTTAATGGCCTTGGTCATGCTTTCCATGTTGAACCCTTCCTCAGAGCCTGGAGGTGCAAACCTCAAAGGCAGCAAGAGCAGCATTTGTTGCATCACCTTGAGAAAGGTAATACCTGGAGAGAGGCTGAGAGGACTGATGGCTCCTTTGCTGATTCCTGCTGCATCCAGAGAAATTCGACTTCATGTGTACATCAAATATTTTATAAGTACGCAGGACTGTGCCAAAGAATGCCTGGTTCTCAAAGCAGGAGATATCTCTCAAAGAAATTATCTGTAAAACTGTAATGTTGCCCGAGCACAAGGAGAAAACCTCACACCCTCTAACAGCTGCCTGTGAAGGCAGCCCCAATTTATGCTGTTGGAGGTGGCTGAGAGAACGTAATTAAAACTAATTCACTGCCATCCTCTGTAGGGCAGTTGATCAAGCTTTGTGCCATTTTGTGGCATTTTGTGGGAGTTTGTTGCACCCTTAGATGAGTAGCAGAGCGCTATTTTACCCATTCACAGACACTGATCATGCACTGTGTTGTGCTAGAGTGTGTCACAAGTAACACTCAGTGGCTCTCCTGACCCTGCAGCAAATGAATTAGTGGGTGTGGGCCCAAATGTGACAATTCCCTCGGGCTGTTAGACCTGTGTATTCTCAGGCTTAATATTCACAATGAGGAAATGCTGACAGCAAGGCCAAGTGCAAATAAAAGTAGCTCTATAGAAAAACTCTGGAGGTCTTTCAAATGCTCCCAACCACATACAGGATGTCATGATCAGTCACAGCAGTGATAAAATTGGTCCAGGAGGTTGATTCCTTCTTTTACTTTTGTGTTTTCTTCTGTGATCTGAACTGCACTATGTGCCTGCCATCTCATAGACAAAATAAATCTCTGTGTCTCTCATGCAGCTGTAATTGAACAGCCATGGAGGCTGAGCTACCCTCTTCTCTCTGAAACTCACTGAGATTGTTTCAAGCATCCACTTCTCCCAGGTGCTGCCCTGTTCCCTGGGAAGGAATTGCCATTGCAAACATTCTCCTGTTCTGCAGAAGACATACATTTGATTGGAGATAGAATTTTCCACAAGAAGACCAGGATGAAGCCTGGAGAAGAAGAGTATGTGCGGCATAAAATTTATGTCTCTGTCATGAAATTGTAATTCTGTCGCATGAATTCCTCTTGGCAAGGATTTCTCATTTCCCTCTTTTCCTGCAAAAATCCTCTTGCTTTGTGCCTGTCCCAATTAGTGTGAGCCCACCTGCTCTGCTAAAAGCCAGCTGCCCAGGCAGATAATTAACCCTGTGAGCTGGACAGTGGCTTTCCATCATTCGGCTCCCACCAGTGATCCCCTGCTGCAGCCGTAGCTCTGACAATTGCAAGGAAACACGAGCAGGTTTTCCTGAGGGACCCTGTACTTACACACACCCTCTGAGTCATTTGCTGACACGTTTTTTCCCTTGGCTCTGTGTTCAGGAGATACGCTGGGATACGCTGGCACCAAGTTGTTTTTGCTGGGAACGCAACTGCCCAAAATTTGGGATGCTGGAGCACATCCCAGGAAGGGCAGGAGGGAAATGGGACGTCAGGTCTGCTGGGGTCTCCCATGCCACTGCGGAGATGGGCTTGTCACATCTGTGATTATGGGACCTGGAGAGTCCTAACATGACCATGTCCTTGTCTTCTCACTAGCAGGGCAAGAGGAAGAGGCTTCTGCTTAGACCTCCTCTCAACTGTGTATTTTTTTTTGCTGCTTCTTGTTCAAAATCTGTTGCTATCATGAGTGTCTGGGCTAATCCAGATGCCTGCTCCAGTGGTTTTCTGCCCCCAAACTTTCATAGCTGCTTTATGCAAATGGCACTGAGGGGTTTTACGGCTGCCGTGCATTTCTCCCGGGCCCGAACCCATGAGCCTGGCTGGGAATCAAAAGGAGTGCTCAGATTTTACAACAAGCTGAACATGGGGTATGCCACTCTTAAAGAAATGAAGGTGATTTCTTTAAAATGACATTTAGGAATGTATCTGCCAGGTGTCTCTCATTTCTGCTACACCTTGCTCCTGAATGCCTTTTACTTTTCCATTTGGGATGTGTTGTGGCAGGAGGTTCTGACTTCATGTGATTTCAGCTGTTTCTGCAGCAACTGATTGTGACATTATTTTAATAAATGTGATGGTTTTGGTGTTGATGCTGGCATAATTTTTCCAGTTAGCTCCAGGACGAATAGATTAATTGGTGTTTGGGCTGCTTTGAGATCTTACTTTCATTTTTGGTTAAATGCTTAGTAAAAGAACCAAAGAAATCTATTAATCAGAATTGTACATAACAGCTTGGATCACATCCGTGAAAGACAAAACCCACTAAGTGATGCCTCTTTTATTGATTTAATTGAAGCAATTCAGAAAATTTTATGTGTTCTCTGATGTGTTTTGATAGTTAAATAGATATGGATGACGCTAATCCTTTTCTCTTCTTTTCTGTGATGCTCACAAATGCTATTACTACATAGCTTAATTTTTCTCATTTTCCTATAGGAAGAGCCCAACATTCAGGCTGGATTTCATTATGGAAGCTCTTATTTACTCATAAAAAGGAGAGGTAGAGGCAAGGATGACAACAAAGAAAGGTCGAGAGGAAAGCAATTTGGATGAAAATTATTACATGAGAAGGTTCATCTGCACTGCAATGTTGGGGGTTTATATAATGAAAAAATCAAGCAGTCCTTCCTAAAGTACCTACAGTCCCACATTTTTGGTCTGAACCATAAATCCTGGTAGGATGTAGAGGTGAAGTCTACAACTACAAAATGGGATACTCGTTTGGAGAACACGGGATGGTGGCTGCAAAGGATTAACTCCCTGTCCCCTATCGAAGTCCCCATCTGCCTCAGTGGGATAATGGGCTGAAGGAGATGGTTTTTTGTACCCCAGATTCAGAGCACCCCTTTCCTTCAGCAGCTACTCCCTTTAGGAAGAAGAAACATCATTTACTAATACTAAAGGGTAGGAACTTTAAAAGCTGGTGCTTAACCGGGTGTTTCTGCTGACACAATCTTCGTACAACACCTTATGCCAACACATTCAGAGTTCAAGCAATGTTTGTAGCATTCTGGGAGGAAACCTGCCCTAAAAATGCAAAGTAAAACTGGCCAGCCCAAGCTAAAACACACAATTGTCCCACGCAGCTTAAAGTTGGCTTTCAGGCTTTCTGAAGACCCACTGATGGCATTTTCTGTGCCTGCACAAGCGCTGCTGGGAAGAGGTGTGCAAGATGCCAGACTCCACGTCTTTGGAGTCCTGTTTGCTCCCACTGGCGGGGAGCTGGAAGCTCAATGGACAGAGCCCTGTGTCTGCTGCAAGCAGGACATCAGTCTGCAAGGCCTTACTGGTCTTACTGGACAGCAAAAGGAACTCTTTCTTGTCCATGAGGTCAATACAGACACATTTCGCACCCCGACAATAAACATTTGTGCCAGATGGAGAAGGTGGGAATAAGGGATGGTTGGGGTGATGGCAAAGGGAAGGAAGGGAGTCACTCATTTGTAGCCATGTAATTATTATTTTTAAATAAATAGAGCTTTTAAAAATGTTATTAAGCAAACGAGGCAATAAAGTAAAAATCTGAATTGCTGATTAAAAAAACCTGCAATGTGCTTGTAACGATATTATATTGAGAGATAACCTAATTCAGTCCTAGCAGGTTTCTTTTAATAATTTTGATGTTCAGTGTACTAAGCACAGATTTTAAAAAAGGAAAAAAAAAAAAGGGAAAAAGCCCCCACCCGTTCTAATCAGCCCAGACTTCGGCGCCTTGGGGTGCATTTCAATCGCTCCCATGCGCACGCTGCCTGAGGCAATTCTCCTGCTTAATAGGCATTTTCCACAACACACTGTGAAACGATAATGCTAATTACCACGAAGATAGATTTTAAACCCTCTGTCTAGGGCACCGCGCCTTGAAATCAGACGGCATTCACGAGCAGCCTCGGCCCTGGCCGCCCGGAGCTGCTAAAGCCCCGTGCTGCTCCCTCCCGCTCCCGGCTCCCGCTCCGGCTCCCGCTCCCGCTCCCGCGGCTGCTCCGGCGCTCACCTGATGGTAAATCGCCTCCCAGTTCTCCCGCAGCGCTCCCCAGCTGCCCACGCTGGCCGCCTTCTTGTCCAGGTAGACTCTGATGTGCTCCTCCAGCTCCTGGTTGACCTGCTCGAGAGCTCGCACCTTCTCGATGTACTCCACCAAGCAGCCATTGAGGCTTTCGTAGGAGAGACCCCTGCCCTTATCCAGCCCCGGGGCCAGGGGCACGGCGGCGGCGGAGCTGCGGAGACCCTGGAGGAAGACGCTGCTGATGCCCAGGGCTCTACGGGACACTCGGGTGCCCAGGCTGCTCACGCCGCCGGTGGGAACGGTGCCCACGTAGACGCCGGGGGGTCTGGACAGGCTCCCTCCGCCTCCGACGCTCACCCGGCGGCCGGGCGGCCCCGAGCTCTCCGCCGTGGAGGAAGAGGGCTGCTGCCCCAGGAAGGACGACCGGCGCCTCGGCAAGGGCATGTTGTCGCTCCAGCCTGCCGAGCACCGCCGCTCAGCCCGGCCGCCTCGCCCCGCACTGGCGGGAGGGATGTGCCGAGCCCAGCAGGTTGGGGCTCGCGCGGGATTTCGGCTTTGTGCGACGGCTTTCTGGAAGGGGGGCTTTGTGCTGCCTGGGAGCACCCGTCACATTGTCCGGGCGGCTGCTGGCTCAGCAGTCCCATTTCAGGGGAAATCTCCCTGCTGCTGCTGCTGCAAATGTGGCAGATGAAAAGCACAATGGTGTTTACGGGGACAGCGGGACGGGGATTCAGTACAATGTACGTGTTAAAATACCAGCAGTGTTTTCTACGCTGACACCCGGATGATTTCCTACCCTTACAGCCACAGGTACCCAGTTATGTATTACAAATGCATCTGCTTCTCACACCAGTGCTTGCTCCAGACGTAGTCTACTTCAACAAGACACTTCCTGAGCTTAGCAAAACCCAAACCTCTGTGGAGTCAACTGGGCCACAACTGAGCAGAGCCGAGCCAGCCTTTTGCCACTGCAGAGCATCAAATGCTCTCTTGGGTCTGCTGCAGCTTCTGGGTTTCTCTGCAATTTGGCTTCACCACTCACCCAAGGCACATTAACACAATCCCAGCAGATTTTATAGGCACAAGCACCCTCATGTCCACCCCTGCTCAGTCAGTTTAACTTCACATAATCACTTTATTCAACAAGGGCCTGTTTTACTTTGCCTGCATAACGTGGTGACAAAGTGAGGCAACTGTGAACCAAAAGAGAAGGGCAAAAAACCATCCTAGAGACTTATTGCAGGGAAAGGGGGAGATTTCCCCTGCTCTTCTTTTTATGTCACTATTCTTTAGCTACTAACGATCAGGTGGGTAGTTTATAGGTAATAATAAGCAGGATGTGTTCCTGGTGCAGTGCACAGTGCAATCCTTCACAATACTGTGTTAGGTCCAGCTTTTTCTACCTACACACAGGGGTACTTCACAGCCAGGACGGCATTCCAGTGCAGGATTACCGTGTGTGCATCTTTGTAGGCACGATTGCAATGTGCTGATGTTGGGCATTGCCCTAATGCGGTGTAGGTTGTGCAGGGGCAGTGGTGAGTCTTTGGCCAGACAGGATACAATCAGAAATCCCTGTCTTCCACTGGAGCCTAATCCTGCCTCGCTGAGTTGATGGCTGGAGATTGTTTCGCTTGGTTTTTTAAGTTTGAGAATTGCAAGGCTGCCTACACCATTTTCAGTGTGAAGACTGGCAACAGTGCAGCACCTCTCGGCTTTGCAAGTACTTTTGGCTACTTTAGGTATTCTGCCTTTAGAGGACCAAGCAAACTGTGCTGGTTAAATGAGAATCCTCCAGTATTTCTTACACAACATTTTCAGTGTAGTTGCTCTGTGTCAAATTAGAAAATCTACCTTGAAAAATTAATACCATGTACAGAAAACAAATGTAATAATATGGACTTATTTTCCAAATAACTGAATTTAGTTTTCTGTAAGCTTGTTCCCTCCTTCCACCTCCCTCTTTAAATAAAAACTAAGATCCTTGTGGGATTGCTTTTGCTCTTGGCAATTCCCTCAGGGAATTTTTACTCTCCTATCAAACAGAGGTTTCCAGGAGGCTGTCTAGTAATTGATCATGAGGATCACAGGCATCATACTGTGTAGAGTTTATCCCATGGTGAAAAGATATATTCCCAAAGTGCCCATCCATGTCCATACACAATCTTGTCATCCTGCCTGCCCCATCACCTCGTGAGAAAGCCCTGTATTACTCTCTGATGATGAGCAGAAAAACAAATATCCAGGAGAGTCCCTGGATAACATTACACTCTCCCAGTTTCCGGAAGCCTGTAGTCCACATTCTGGTTTGTGCCTCAGCACAGCAGAAGTGCATGTGTGGGATTGGCATAAAGGGGGAGCAGTGATGCCTCTGTGGCCCCCTGAACCAAGCCAGGATCTGACTCCAGCCATCATTTAGTAAAGTTGTCATGTTGCTCTGACCACTGGGATGTTGCTGGTAGGTGGGAACAGCTGGACCAGATGTGCCACTGCTGCAAGTCTCTTCTCTAGTACCAGATGTGGATCACCTTGAACAAGGCATATGGTAATGATGCTACACTAACCCTGTCCTGCTCAAACTTCCCATTCATGCAACCAAGCATTAAACCTGAGCAGCCAGTGGCAGAGGGCAGCCAGCTGGAGCAGGGGCTAAACTGCCCCTCACAGCCTGCTCCTGGTGAAGTGAAAGCAGAAAATAGTCTAGCAAGACTGGTGGCCAGAGGTGAGGAGAAGGAGAGCAAGACTTCAAAAGGGCAGAGGCCACTTCACTTGCTGAATGATATAAAAAAGCAATTTGAGAAACAAAACTGAGAATTGGTCCCACGTTAACAGTTCTGGGTTACTCAAAGAGAGGGCATCGATTTGGGCAGAGTCACTCCATGTTCCATATTAGTCTCTCCTTGTAGCAACCTCTTTTTAATACATCATTTAAGCTTCGTTCACTCTTCCTATTCCCCTAACAATATCAGAGTGTAAGTTTTGTAGATTGCTAGTGCAATCTAGCACTTAACAGGGTAGGACAGAATTGCCATTTTGCTCTGAAACACAGCGTATTCCTTCCTAAGGGGGGGAGGAAAGTCTCAGAGAGGAGGAGAGGGCATGAGGAAACTTGATTCAATGGCACCAGCAGTCCAAGCACACAAGATAAATAAAGCAGTGGGGAAGTGGAAGTGTGGTCAAAGCCACAGCATTCAGTTGGTGGCAGTCCCTAGTCAACAGATTTCAAGATTTCTGATAAATTCAAAGGAATTTTCTGTTCCTCTGAAGGGAGGACTCTACATGCCTCCTTTCAAGGCTGTGTGATCTTCAGGAAATAATCCTAGACTTATTGGGCTGATGTGCAGCAGCTGTGAGTCCAGTGTGTAGTGTGGTTAAAACACTTCTGCAGGCAAAAAGGGGCCATTCTTGTCCTTGCTTGAGTAAGAGTTTTGGAGCTCAAACTGGAAGTGGGACAGTAAAGGGCTCATCCCAGTCTGTGCTCAGGCAGTTCTGGAGTCACAAAAAGGATGCAAGACTGGCACAGGAGCTGTACAGACTGCTTCTGGCAATGGAGCTGGCCCTGTCTGGTTTGCATTTTAGCTTGGCAGCCTGAAGGAAAGGAGGGACTGAAGTCACTCTGAAGCAGGAAAAAGGACAGTCACTGAGCAGGAATGCTTATGCTCAGCAGTGATATCATGCAGGATGCAGGATGCTGTACCCACCACATGCTGCCTGCACCAAAAGCTGCCTTACTCACTATTTTCCCAGACCATATATATTTAGCAGCAGCTTGTAAATGAGAGAGAAGCAAACAGTCCACCTGACAGGTGTTTTGCTTAGAAATACCTTTATTTTATAAAGCCACAGTTTGTTCTGTAAAGTTTTACCACACTTATAAAAAAGGGGCTGACAATTCTGAGGGACGAAAGAAAAGCTGAAAACATTTCTCGTAATTCAGGGTTACACAAAGGTTATATTTATAATATATATATATATTTATTTATAATTTGGAGACAGCAGAGATGAAGCTGCAGCAGAGGGGCAGCTGTGGGGTCATATTTCAGAGACTTGCTCGTGCCCCACGAACAGCGTTTCCTGGCAGAAGGGGTTCACCAGGACCATGCCGCTGTCGCGGTAGTCGCCGTTGGCCGGGGAGCGCGGCTCGGACAGGTGGTCCTAGGGGCAAACAGAGAAGCAGATTGAGCACTTCACACCCTTTGTCCTCCAGGAGCACACACAGGGCGCTCCTCCCAATCCCCCAAAGAGGCCTGAATGTTGTGGGCTGTGGCTCTGGAGAGCCAGGTTTGCTGAGCTGATTTCTCCCTTTGTCAGGCAGGAGGAGCTGTGAGTGAAGAGTTCCTCTGAGAGTCTGCTGATTCTTTCTCAGCCTGGGGACCCACAAGTCAGATGCACCAAACTTCCAATCCCTTTGCAGTCTTGGAGCTTTCACATTTCTTGGTTTTTTTTATCACTTCATTGACTCACTGCAAGTTTTCCCTGTCTCTCAGCTGGGCCTGACTCCTCAAAGATGCATTTTCAATTTTTTTTTAAGGTTAGAAAGCCACATATGTGGGTCCAGGCCACCTGAGCACGCCCCAGTTCAGTCATGTTCTGATCAGGTTTAAATAACTCAGTTTTTGAAGACTATCCTGTATGTGAATAGGCCTGACATTTGATTCCAGGCAAGCTAGACCAGGTCCTGCCTTAGCTTGAGCAGCATGATTGCCAACAAAGTGGGGTTAATGAAGTGACTGTAACTGTTTGTCTAATCATATCTCAGAGGTTCCTTTCTAAACATTTTTTTAAAATTTTAATCACATAAGCTGGTCAGCTAGCTGATCTGAAAATCACTTTAGCATAAACTCAGACTCTTCACTGTTTCTAAGTTCCAAATACCTTTGAACTAAACTGAATTATTCTCTCTGAGGCCAGGGATACATTTCTATCAGTAGGATCACCTGCCCATATGTGAATAATCTCACTGAACCAGTCAGATTCCTTAAGTAAAAGCTGATGAGTGTACACCACCACCACACCCCCCCACATATTGATGTGCTGATTACTTTTGGAGTGGGAACACTCCCTGAACTGGTACTTGAGAAGTTACAGGCAGCCCCCGAGACATAAATGCCCAAAATTTCTTTATGTTATTAACTCCCACCATCCTCCTTCTTTGATGCTGTAGGGCACACACACACTAGACTGACTGTCAGTAATGAGCCAGCCCAAAGGGCTCTCCTTAAGCCATCATGGTGTGGTTTGACACTGGCTGTAGGCTCAGAAGGAAGAGAAACCCAGGAACAAATTCATCTAGAGGTGGTTAATGCCCATCACCACACAGCAATATGGAACACATCTGCACAGGCTGGGAATAGGATGGCAATCCAGTTTTGCTGACTTGTTTATCCCATCTAATACATGTGTAGGAGTCAGTCCTTCTCAAAAAGCTGTTTCCCTGAACATGTGTAGAGATTTCAAGGCTTTATTAATATGACTTCCCCTCCCCTCCTCCCAGCAGGGCTTCAGTTACAGTTTCAGACACCAGTTCTGAGGTACCTCTGAAGTCTCCAGTGACTGGATCTCTCTTGGTAACTCTACAGCATGCCTGTTGAAGTAGTCCATGGTAATAGCATTATTCCAATAGCTCAGGTTATTCTCTGGGTTAGATGTCTTCTTCTTCCTTCTCATGCAGCAGACTGTCAGCAGAACTGCTGTCAATAGAAACATGTCAAAAATTTGGTTATTTCCTTTCAGTAAGGACTCATCAGTACCATGGATCTGTACTTTATGTTACTTAAGGAGGGGGCTGGTGACCTGCATTCATACGCTTCAATCTCAGTCAGTCCTGGCTCTCTGCTAACAAACCCTACACAATTATGTCAGAATCTGGGCCAAGCAGATGAGGCTTTGGGCTTGGCAGAATATGCAGTTTTTACTCTCTTTTTGATATGAGTGTATAATCTTCAAGATGTGGCTGCCTGATTAATGAAAAGCTTGGTTGTTGTAACTGATGGCATTTTAATACCTAAACAGGGATTTACAGACCCTCTAGGAAAGAGGGCATTCCTCAGGGACTGGGAAAGATACCTCTGTGGGGATCTTTTCTGCATCTGATCTGTTCAGAGGCTGCAGTGATGAACCCATCAGCAAGTGGGCAGTGAGAGATAGCTCAAATAGAAAATTCATAAATGCCTACAGTTACTTGTCTTTAATAACAAAAGCTTCTGTCCTGAAGTGCCACTGATCTCTGCTTCTGTTGCCTGCCATTTGTAACTTGGATTTTGGTTTGTGACCATGTTCCAACACATCAGCAACCAGCCAGGGGAACAGCTGGGTTCCTGAGGAGCATGAGACAGAGGTAAGGTGTCGTGTGGCACCTGTCTCACACAGCTTACACTTCCAGGACAGAGTTAACCCCAGAGCTGGGGTTTTCCTGTCTGTCTCCATCAGCTGTATCAGGATGTGGGATCTATTTATAAGGGTAATCTGTTCCCCACACTTGCCTGGGCATTGGGTAATGTCTGTGCATGGGCTTTTTCCTCACCTGTGGAGCACACTTAAGGTTTTACAATCTGAAATAACTTAAAGTAGAGTAGTTAGGCAAGACAAGGTGACCAGCAAAGTGAAACTCTTGATGTTTTGGAGTCTGTCTGGTCTCAGGACCACAGAAATGCCCAGGTAATCCTCTCCAGCAGGTAGCTGAACACAAACCTGGCTGAGTGTTATTTTATGGAACTGATTTCAGTTTATTCACCTCTGTTGCGATTCAGATGGGTAATCTTGGCAACTTTACAAGACAGGCAAACCCACAGTAAGAGACTTCCTGCTCCCACTGGTTCTCGCTCAGGCAGAAGCTGGGGTGTGTGCAAGGGTTTGCTCAGAGCTGTGATGTATAAACTCTGTCTGCTTCTTTTACACCTGTGGAATTCATTGACCAGTTGTGTTTGTCATCCACCTGCATCTACACACAGGTAGATGCACACGCACTTGCTTTGATTTGTAGCTGTGAAATAGGGAATGCTCCGCTGTGAATTCCCTCTATCATTTCTGAATCCCTCATGGCAGAAGAGAAGAGAGAAAATATTCATGAAGCAGAAAAATGTATTATTTCCTCAGCTACAGGTAAAATTATGTGTTAGAATGATAACTCAGAGGAAAGAAAAGACTGCAGAGAGGTCACTGCTGCTATGCATGTTTTGACAAACATTGCAGCTACTCATGTGCCATGGGTCTAATTTCTTATCCCATCTACCACACAAAATAGCAACACAAAAGTGCAAGCTAGAGGTCTATTAAAAAAAAAAAAGAAAAGAATAAGCTACTAAGAATTTAAAAATTAAAGGGTTTCAATTCAGGCAGTTCTGTCCCTTACATCTTCATTTGCTGACAGCCCAACAGTCTGAATCCTGCTGCTGCACCTTGTGGGCCAGAGAGAATTGCTCTCCTTGCCTGGGGAAATGCCTGTCCTCCTGAAGGGCTGCACCTTTTATCCCTACATTGGCTGCTGCCCTCTCTGTGCCTCAGCTCAGACTGCAAGCTCAGGAAGATTAGAAAGTGATGTAGGACTTGCATTTAGTCCTCACCACTGCTGGTGAGTCCTTGGAGCTTTTCAGTACTCCAGCAACAAGTGATCCATTCCTAAGGCACAGAGCATTTCTGAGGGTGCCTGAGGACATGAGAGCCCCAGTAAAGTCAACTCTGTGCAAATATTTTTTTGAAAGCCTGAGGTTTTGCAGCTTATAAAATATTGTGGCTGCTGACAGAGAAGTATCAGATTTGGGGTTTAGGGGCTGGAAAGCCAGTGACACTGAGTTGAGAGAGATCTCAGCTTCTTCCAGCAGGAAATGGCCTTGCCATGAGTAGATATATACAGCAATAATACTCCCTCTCTTAATTACACTCTTGGCCTCCAACTGTGGTACACATACAAGAAAACGGATAGAGAGCATGGAAAATGGGTTCCTGAGCTTCCACAAATATGTATTTTAGCAGAAGGATGTCTACCTAAGCTGTCCCAATTCAAAGCAGAGGAGACCTCATTTTATAGGGTGAGTGAGTACAGCAGGGCTTGAATGGGGCTATTCCCTCTTCATCTTATATTAACTGCTCTTTTCACAGAATCATTTAGGTTGGAAAAAACCTTTAGGAATGTTGAGTCCAGCTATTAACTTAACACTGCCAGATCCACCACTAAGCTATGGCATTAAGTGCCACATCTACCACACAACATGCCCCATTTGGGGCATATTTTAGTGAAAATAATGTAGCCAACATAGAACTTCCCACTTCCAGAACAACACTAGGACCAGGGTACAGCTTTACGAATATTCCTAGATATCCTTTTGTTCTCTTAATTAGAATTACATGGATTACAGAAAAACTCTACCAGACAGACAACTGTGATGGCCAGGGAGGACAGATTAAGTGTATGAAATACACAGAGGGCAGAGAAAGTTTGGGAGGCACAAATGGCAGTAATGACAACACCAGAGCTGAAGAGAGAAGTAGTAGCTGCAACACCCTGCTTATCTTTACTGGTATATTATGTGGCTAACTCTTCCCTGGTTTTCAAGCAATCCTCTGGTTGCTATCTGGGAGTCAGAAAAGCTCAACTAACTTCCCTTTGCCTGCTCCATGTTCAAACCAATAGGGAGTGCCATGAGAAGGACATGTCAATGTTGTCCCTGTGTCAGCCTGAAGTCCCTTGTACAGAAACTGTGACACATGGTAAGAAATATCAGGGCTCTCTGGAGGTTCAGAGATTTTAGAAGCATTTCTAACCCATATCTTTTCACATGCTCAGGGGCTGAGCTGCTGATGAGCTCCAGCTCTGACACTGGACATTCTTTGGCCATAAGGCAAGTTACATCTGCATTATTTGTCCCTCCACTCATGAAACAGGACATAATGCATCCCACAGATGGGAGAAACAAGATTCTCACAGATTTACAAGTTTCTAGGCTGGTGGGAACATGTCCATCACCTACTGTCACCCACACAGCATCTGCACACCAGGAGACTTTCACCTCTTACCTTTAACATAATCGATATTTAAGGTACAGCACATGTCATAGGAAAATACTCAGCTTTATTTAAGGATACAGAGTGACCAGATATCCATTCCATTCCCACAAAGTTTGTTTCAATGTTTAATTTCCATTGTGGGGACACATTTACATTCCTGTTGTGTTCACCTTCAACTGTCACTTCCTCCATGTTCTTTTGCTTTTTTTATTTAAAACTTCCACTATGCTGCCAGAAATCTCCACTATTTATGCTTCAGCCTCTTTTTTTGCTACATCATGGCACAGGTGCAATGATGTTGCATTTCTCAACTCCTGAATCATTCCATGGCTCTTTTCTAATCTTCTTGGCATTTTTGGTTTTTTTTTCCCAAAATATAACCCTCTATGATTATGCACCACATTCAACACCAGCTTCATTAATGCAGTGTTATGAGATCATAACAATTCCCTACAGTTTTCTGACAGTCTTTCCTTTCAACTCACTAAAATATTTTACCAATCTCACACAGCTGCACACTCCCTTCCCCCACTTTCCAGCTCCCACGCAAAAACACGGTGTAAACAGACCTGAAATTGTAAGCACTTAAAAATCATGTAATATTCAAGGTGAAGGATCTTCATTTACTTCTCCCTATGCCTCCAGATCACAACATAAACTAAGTTTCTACAGAACCCTTCCCTCAATGACCAAAAGTGCTTTTTCCTTATTCCTTTCAGTTTCCCTGGTTTCCTGTATGTAGCAGCACACACTTAGCTGTGATACAGGTCTCAGGATGGATTTGGTTATTGACTACAGCTGCTTATATTTGGACACAGGAGCCACTCCAGCTCAGCCTGAGTTCACACCTGGATTACTCAGGGCTTGGGATCTCTCTCGCTTCAGACTGGGAAGCAAGCACAGGTTCTGTGATGGAGAAGGTGAGTGAGGTTATTTTGGAAAACGTTCCAGTGCACGAAATGTGAGCTCAGTGAGGTTAGGCCCAATGCAATTCTTTACACATTCTTTGAGTTCTGCTGATGCCTGTGTTCAGAGGCTCTGCCTTCCTCTCGTGTTCTCCTGTGTCAGCAGAACTGACTGGTTGGATTGACTTCTGTGCACCTGATTTGCATCTCCTGTTCTTCCACGTTTGATTGTGTCATTCTATAATTACAGTGATGTAAGGACCAGGAGCCCAAGGACTGGAATGGTGGGTTTTAAAATGAGCTCATATTGTGTCTTGTTCTGCATTGCAGAGAGAGGCACCTACACATGTACAACAGCACGTGCACAAAAATGTTCAAGGCTGCCTGAAGGACACTACAAAACAAACTGTGACATGAAGAAAACAATGACATCACTGTTATACGTGATTTTGCTATTCTGGGAAGGGAATGATAGAGAATCCTTCATTTCTGCAGTTCTCTCCTGGCATTAGCAGCATTACCCTCATTATTTATACAATGAAACTGAGCTGCCAAAAGGTGAAATGATTTGCCCAGGTTCACGCAGCAGACATGGCTTGTGCATTCCTACTCAAAGCATTACTCTTCTGGCTATCATTTTCAGGGATTTCAGTGGGACTCAGAAATCTGTGCATTTGTAAAGAAGTATGTATTGTAAGGGTGAAAGGCTAAATCCCAGCTCTTATTTAAGCAGGTGAGCTCCTGAGGCAAGGCTCTTCAGGGTCGTGCTGCATCCCCTGAGCTGTGCCACCAGCACAGCTGGTGGGACCTGCCAGCCCTCAGTGGGGCTCAGATGTCAGGGCAAGGTGATGCTGAACAAACACTCTGCTGCTTCCTGCTCTTTGGGGCAAATCCCCACAGCAGAGATGGGCCAGCAAGGAAACCCCAGCAGGGTCTGTCCTCTGTGAGGAGAAGTGCAGCATTCCAAGCACTTCTTCCAGTAGAGATGAGAAGCCAAGGCTCCTGTGGTCGCTCTCTAGCAAGTCACTTCCCCTGCCACGGAAGCTCAGACGCCCACAGGTTTTCATTTAACAGCTCTGTCACTGGGAGGTGTGACAGCAAGCAGCGTGTAGGGATCAGACAGGGACAGAGACATCTTTGCAGTACTGTGATGTGTTCTCCCCTCCAGGGATTTTGGGTAGCACAAGCCGTGCCCAGAAGCCCTCCAAAGAAAGCTTTTCCAGCCTCCTTCCTGCAACTCCTCGCAGAGAGAAGGGATTATACAGAAAGACACGAGGGCTCCTGGCAGAGGAGAGATGTGCTGGCCACTGCACAGCTCTGCAAAGGCTCTGCAAAAGCAGCCCGGAGGTCAGCGAGCTGGCTTGGCTCAGGGGCACCCTCATTAGCAGCACAAGGGAGCTGAGTTAATTGGATTCCTGCAGCTCTGCAGCCTTGTGCACAGGCTCTGGGTTGCCTCTCCTCACCTCTTTCCAGGGTGTTGTGGCTAGCTTCCCTGCCCTGAGGCTGTCTCTCTGCCTGGTCCTGAAGGTGCCAGCCTGAGCGCAGAGCCACCAGCCCACAGCTGTGGCAGGGCTCCTCGGTCACTTCCTCCGTGGCTTCATCCCTCCCAAGGCAGCTCAGATATTTAAGAGCGTGGCATTGTGTCTCCATAACCTTTCAGCATCCCAAGGCAGGAGCACGACAATATCTTTTCTCAATCCGTGCTCACAACCACTGCCTGGTGAGAGAGAGCCTCTTCCCTGCCCGAAGACGAAGTGAACCCCCAAGATCCGTGTTCTTCATCCTCCTCCCGCCGTCAGCCCGCTCGGGGCCCGAAGAGAGGAGCCTGTGCCCCGCCACCGGGAGGTGGCGACAGTGCCCTTCGGCCAGCCCGGCCCGCACCGCCCCTGCCCGGGCACACACGGTCAAACCGTGTCCCTCCGGCCCGCAGCGCCCTTTGAACAGCGAAACGTCGGGATGCAATCAACTTCCTAGGCACTGAAGGCGGATCAACCCCCAAAAATACCATTTAAATGACTGCCTGCCATGTATTTCAACTCTGAAGTACATCGGAGGATCTGCAGATTTTAAAAGGAGAGTGCCAGCCTCAGGATCTGGTCTTGAAAGCAGGGCTTAAATACTTGAATGGTTTAAACACTCAGTTGTATTAGAGCGAATAACTTTCAAAATAGCATTTGACTTTAAAAAAAATATAGCTTATGAAAACAAGAACCAGAATAGGCAGTCACATGAACACATACCATAATGGCAGAAATGAAAAGAAGAAAAGTGTTAACACTGCTGTTTAATGAATAGTGGGTTAGAACTCCTGCTATCAGACTTCTCATATTATTATTACTAATGTTACTGTTATTATTATTTGCCTCATGCTTGGCATTCTGCATGCACAGACCAGTTTACCTACTGGTTATGCTTCCCATGCTTGTGTTGTATGGTTTTACACTTCTTATTTTGAATTTGGGTTTACACTTTTTATTTTGAATTTGGATGCTTCCTATCCAGCTCAGCTTTCTTTCTGGATATTGGCCCAAAATGTAATTCTTGGAAGAATTTATTTGATCCTCTAGTTCAGGTGATGGCTAGACAAGCCACAGTTCATCAAATCATCAGGTATTTCTGGTTCTCACCACATGCTTGCTATGTCCCCGTTTCTCCTCTCCACCTTGCACAGAAATGTATATGCACATTCTGCTTTGGTTTCACTTTGATTGCCCATCTTTTAGCCTTAAGCTTTATTCTCACTTGTGGTTTTAACCACGTTGGCAATAGCAGAATTGATGGTCCCAGACGTGTGAATTTAGCAAATATGCTGACCCAATCCAGTAATTTGCAGCTGCTGAAAGGATTAGTATGGTCCTCTCTCCAGGTTTGCATTCCTGCAGCCTCATCCTTTCCAGGTCTCACACTCATCTGACTCTGTGGGGAGCTGATTCAGCTCACTGGGTGGACAGAAAGTACCAAAGAGTAAAGTGAGTGTTTTTTGGCCACTTTAACAATCTGAAAGTGTCTCAGGGAGGTGACAAGTCAGACCCAGGCAGAAGGAGAGGGGCCAGGATCAAATGCCTGCACCTCAGAAAGAGCAGGAGAGAGCAGCACCGTCCCTTTTGGCTGGAGTAAGTTGTGTGAGACTGGCTCAGGCAGCTCATCTAGCCTTGTCCTCAGTACAGCTCATAGCTGCAAATAACAGAATTAATACTCAGTATTGTTGTCTGCTACCCCTTTATGCTTCCTCGGGCAGCACAGGCTGGGAAATGTTTGGTTTTGTTTCACTCCAGACAGATCAGAATAATCACACCCCATGACAGTGAGACCCCAGAGAATATGTTGTCCCACCAAGCTGATAAAACCCAGCTAGGCACGGGACATCCTGGCAAGCACCCACAAGCTTTCTCATCATTTCTCGTGTGTTTTTTGTAACTGAGTCAAACAACATGACCCCGAGCCAGCTCTGGAAACCCAACGTGCCCTGGTCCTGCAGGTGGCTGACTCCAGTGACTGAAGGCCAGGGTTTCCAACTCTTTCTCTTCCCTTGGCAACAGTAAAGTTGGAATTAAAATAGAGGAAACCAGCACTCTGGTTATCAGATTTCTAAATCTGATAATTCATGCACTGCCTGCAATGAAGTATTTTATTGTGCTGGAAAACTGGTGTTTCCTTAATTATTAGTCATTACAGATGTTATTAATCCTCTAGGTTAGCAGTGGGCTTTTTAAATCCAATTTCAGGGCAGCAAATACTAGATCCTAGATAAAAGAATTGTACAGTTTTTAATCACAGTCTTAAACACCTTGGAGTAAAGCTGCTTCACATTCTAGAGCTGTTCAACCTTATGTTACACCCTCAAATGGAGAGTCACCCTCCATTTTTAGTAGTAATAGAGCAAGTAGGCTTTGAGTGTAACATTTTAGCCTTGCATTTTGAAGTTAAAACACTTTGGTCAATGAATGTGTTGCCTGTGCATCTCATACATCCCAAGCTGACCTGCCTCTGTTAGTTCTCCAGCTAGTCCTTGAGTCATGGGCTGAAATCTGAACCTTAAGGAAAGAGAAAGCAAAATAAAGTGGCAATTCACTTACAACATGAGGATATAGGGACGCTGATAGCCAGAATGATCCAGGCAATGTCCATCTTGCTGAGACAGATGGTTGCTCTGTGCTGGGGTTTGTCCCCCTCGGTGACATGGGAGATGTTTCCCTGCACCCCTGGTTTCCAGGTCCCGGCAGGAACCAGTCTGTTCAGGAAGTTCCCGGTGGCGGTGGAGCCCGCTGTGGAAGTGGGGCTGGACAACCTGGTGGCAGGCACTGAGGACAGAGCGCTGCCCGGCGCCGTGGCGTTGGTCACCGCGCCCTGCTGCGTTGGAGCGAGTCCCTCGGGGTCTCCCGCTGCCGGGGACGAGATGCTGATGTCAAAACTGGTCTGCACTGAGTGACCAGCTGCTGCTGTTGCAGATCCAGAGCCAGCAAACAGAGGGACATTTGTACTGAGATTCAAGGTTACCCAAGAGTTGTTTTTGCTCAGCATATCCCACACGCCGTAGCGGGTGGGTTTAAAAGGCACCGACACTGCTTCAGGATCCGTTGATGGTCCAGCAGTTGTGGTGGCAAAATCTGCCTCCTGCACTACTGCCTCGGTCCCATCCCCTCGCTCTGCTTCCCTAAGGCTTCCCGAGGCGTTGCTGTGGGGAGAAGGGTCTGAGTGTGTAGTTCTTGCCAGCCCCGTTCCGTTTGGATCGCTGGATGCTGTGGTCTGGGACTGAAATGGGTGGTCTGTGAAAGGGCTCCTCAGGGTAGGGAAGGGAGAGTGCAGGGTTGTCTTTAGGTAAGGCTCTGACGACTCTGAGAAGTTGCCTTTGAAAACCTGGAATATTTTCCCCTTGGGGCGAGACTGTCCCGAGTACAAAGCACTCTGGTTGTACAAATGATAAGTTTCCTTTTCGCCGACGCGAGAGCCACTCTCTTGCTCTTGCCCGGTGGAAGGGGCTTTCTCCACCAGGCTGATGGGGTGGGACATGGCTTGAGCAGACGTGGGAAGGGGCTCTGTCCTGTGATAGTCTTTGTGGTGAGGTGTTGTTCCCATGGCTGTGACAGCTGTAGTGTTCATCGGGAAGCCCTGAGAGGAGGAGACAATGGGAGACAGTACCTGAACAGAAAACACCAGCTCTTCTGTCAGTGCCAAGATCAGTAGAACACCTGAGGAAAAAACACAAAAAGAGGGTGAGATGCTGGGGAAGGACTGGTGGATGGGGACAGCATGGCTTGTGTGTCTGGCAGGAAGGAATACCTTCCATGTTCTGCAGGAGGACAGAAGAGTGAGCATCCAACTTCACTGGCTTCTCTGTGAAAGAAGGAAGAAAAAGACAAATCTGCAGGAGCTGTGGTGACCCCATGGCCATGAGAGCAATTAGCAGGATTACAGGGAATTTCTGTGGCAAAGAGAGAGAGAAGCTTGCAGTACTGACTCATGTGAAGCTTTAAAATGCCACAGACAGGTGATTTCCCTGGAGAAGCTAAAAAGCACCCTGCATTTCAGGGGCAGAAACAACAGACGTCCTCATTTTCATCACAGCCAGGAGGTGTCCAGATGAATGTCCATATCATTACGGGAAACCTTAGTCTGTCTGCTCACTACTTTGGCCTCAAAATCCTAAATTTGGCTGCCTCCAGTCTTGGCTGCCATTAAGCAATCTGTTTTTTGAAAGAGCAGCTGCTTAGGCCTTGCTGAAAATTAGGTCAAGAAGGGATGTCTGGTGAGAGGACTACCTGGGCTATACATGCTGCGCTTTACTTAGCAACTTTGGAAAATGTAGTCACTCCAAATGTCAAAAAATTAACAAGGAAACACAGCTATCCCAGCCATTTTAAAACACACTGTGATTACTGTGATCTAACACAACTGCCCTTTGCACCCAAAACTGAAGTTTGGTTGTAACCTGTTCTGTGCTTACATGTGCTGTGAGGTTGGATTGTGTGAAACTTGCCTCCCACCTCCCTCAGAGCTGCACATCATTTCACGAGGTGCCAGATCCACACTGCTGGGAACATCAATTCTTTCATTTATTCCTAGTTCAGATAATGGAGGTGGGCAGCTGCAGCAGCATAAGCCTCCCCGGGATGCAGGGCTAATACGCCGTGAGTTAGCGTGACCTGCAGGGACCACATCAATCACATGTCACCATTTCCATATGTTGAAGCTGTCGAGTGTAATGTGGATCTCTGCCCACTAGGAAGCACATGGAATAAATCCATTTTGCACAGTCCACTGAGCATCATCAGATGGCACCATTAGCACTGTGCTAGTGTGAATTTCAACCACCACTGTCGAGGTGAAAAATGTTGTCACAGTCTTAACGAATCAGGGAGATGAGTTCGTCAAAACTCCAGGACTCCAAAAACTGGGTGATGATCAACTTCCAGCCAGGACTGGGGAGTGCCTTCCTGCCCCCTTCTCTACGCTTCCTAGCTGGCCAGCTTTCTCCATGAGTGTTGTGATGCCATTTAGTTCTACACTATTTGGGAATGTCTGTTATGGGCCAAAGGAAGACAGGGACTTGGGAAAATGAAAGAGGATTTCTTGATTAGGTGTCTGCTGGCCCTGATTCTGTTTCATGTTGGGCAAATGCAAATTGATGAAGTGTGTTTGTTCTCAGTCCTGAGCATTGCTCACACCCATTCCTGATCACTGCAATACATGTAGCAAAAACTCACCAAAGGAGCAGTATCTGTTCCTCTTACCCAGCTAAATGTTCTACTTTGATCACTACCCATCATTTCTGAGCCAGAGAAGCACACAGCTCTGCAACCAACAAATTCATCTTGCCCCCAGCAGCCTCCTGTTACTTGGAAGAGTATCCAGAAGACGAAAACACTGACTAAATAACATGGTGAGAGCCAATTACAAGTAATGCACTTTCCACTGCCTGATGCTAAAATTAGCTCTCTCTTTTTTTAAAATTTCTGGAATAAATATCTCTGCCAAATAAACCATCATCTGGGATACTGCTTCCCAGTTCCTAGCCAGCCACAGACAATATGCTCTTAGCAGAACACCTATTCAAATTAAAACCCACGAACTGAGATGCAACCAGGAGAGCAGATCGGGCTCTACCCATGGAGCATCACTCTTGGAAATGGAAGGCAGGAGTTATCTTCACATTTTTGGCAGCACTTATTCTGAGGTCAAGGTCAAAGCAGATATTCTAGTGTCCATATGGCTAATATTTCATGCCAAGACAAGTTGCTGCCACAGAACAAATTCAGAGGAAAGGATGACGATTTATTTTGGATTTGGTGCGTGGAGATAATGTTCCAGGAAACTTTGGGCCTGCTGTTCTGAGCACACAAGATAAAGTCTGTTGGCAGATATTATGAGATACTAGATTATAATGATTGCAGTGCCTGTTAGAATTTTTGGATGTTCTTTGTGTAACTACCTTCTCTCACACTTCATACACTCAAAAAAATCACTATTGGATTAATGTTTTTTCTCTAGGATATTCCTGAAGGAACAAAGAAGTTGTCAGCTTTTCTGCATATTGTGCCCTGGGGTTAGAAACCCTGATCTTTTGCTGAAAACCCACCTAATATCCATCTCCACTTCTTGAAATACTGGTAAGTCTGAGGCTGGCTGCTATAAAGATTTATAGTCTCTCTGGGGCAGTCTGTTGTGGTAGCAGGTCACCACACATCAGGCATGGGAAACCAGATGCATTTAACTCCTACCTTTAGGTGGCTTGTAAAGTATGAATAAATATTTATAGGAAATACTACATCAGAAGTAATTTATCTGACAATAAACAATAATTCCCATGACATTTGGCCATCTCAGGTTGTGGCAGTCAGGCTTTGCTCATCTGCCACACTCGCTTTAACAGCCTCTGCAGAGCCTCTGTGGCCCTATAAGCCACAGCTTCTTAGGACATTTCTTCTGCTGTTTGGATGGACCACAGTAATTCCTTCAGTAATCACTAGAGCTAATCTGTGCCTTTAACTACTGGAAAAATATTCAGCTTAGCAGATCATTGTAAAAATAGCCAGTGCTTTATATTTAGAGAGAAACAGCTGATGATAAGGACTTCACAGTGGGTTTTGTTGGCCCTTTTAAGTAGAATTAATTTGCTGGAAAGCAAAAGTAAAGCTGGAATTGGTATTTTTAGATGTTCTGCATCATCACCCAAGCATGCTCCTTCTGGATTTACAGTGACTTGATTGCCCAGAACATCCACTTACTTTTCTATCACTGAGGATATACAAAGTCTTACGAAGTGGGGCTCTTACTGAAGTCTCTGATAGTGGAGTGCCCTTATCGGCAACTCTGCCTTAAGCCTAGGAAAATAATATTCTGAATTTCCCTACTAAGGCACTGGAAGTATTTGTCACAGCAAAGGACTTATCCAGCACCTGTGAAGTTCTTCCCTTCCCTTCCCTCTGTCTGTGCTTCACAAATGCAGCTGCACTAAGGTGAGCCATGGTGGATATGATGCCAATTGTCACCTGGTGCCTCAGCTTACCTTCAATCCCACTGCCACTGAAAGGAAGCCTTCTGGTTGCTATCAAGTTCTCCTGGCCAAATTTTGATATCCCAGGTGAGATAGCAAATGTTCTTGTTTAGTTCAAAGCGCAGTCCTGCAGTCTTTTGCCAAAATCCTTCATTTTTGGCTGCCTAAGATGCTTAGAGCTGATTTTACTTAGAGGATGAGCCCTTTGGAGTAAGGACTGGCAGTCCTTATGATCTGCTGGCATAATAGGAACACAGACTGATGCAAGCACATTATAGCAAATAATAACATTTTCAAAGGTCAGCTCACACCATTAAGTTTTTTCATAAGGAGCTGTTTCTAAGGTGCAGGAGCTCAGGGTCAGAACAGGTCAAACTGGTTTGTCTTTTAAATGCTATGTGTCAAATTCATGCTTTTGGAACCTAATTTTATGGTTACATTAAAACCCTTCAGCCCTAATAAGAAGGCTGACATCTCTGTGGTGTGAACTGTGGTCTTGCATAGTGCACGGTGCACCAGGAAGGGCGTATTAAGTACAAAATGAATTAACTCAAGGATGAAACACAGCAGAGTGACAGCAGAATGTACACAGAGGGTGCTGATGTGCATTTGGCCATAAAAACTCCTTCCTGACAACATGGTGCAACGGTTCAAATCTCAACAGGATCTCCCTGCAGTGCTTCTTCCCACTGTACACTCACATGAGTAGCCCAGAAGTGGTGAGGACTGTTGTGTATGTGAAGGAAATGAAGTAGTTCCTTTACAGCAATGCTTTAACAGACTGTGGGTTATGTCTTCAGTGAGTCTCAGAAAGGTCTGGTGTTAGCAATACTTTGCTTTCCTAGACTATGAAATCCTTAGGGTTCTACCACTTGGAAACTTCCTTATGACTCTTTTATTTGTACACAGAACTGAGCTCCTCCTTATCAGAAAAAAACAAGCAATTCATGCCTCAGCATCTTATTTTCTTTGTTTTATCCCTGGACTTTGGGAGGCTCCACTAGGAGCCAGTGTCCTGGCACAGGACAGCATTAACAGGTTTCAGTCAGGAGTTAATCCTGCCTGGTGCTGCACGGGACCCTCCGTGGGCACTTCGAGAACGGCCTTTTTGCATGACACGGCAGAGCAGCCATGTGGCTGTCGAGTCAGCTCATGCGCTCAGCCTCCCTGGGGCACCCCCTCTGAACAACACAAACTTATGTAACTCCTGTTCTGAAGCCTGTGGAAAGGTTCCCAATGACTTTAGCGAGCTTTGGATCAAGTCCTAATTGCCAGAGATACAGTGGAAACTTTTGAGCTGCACATTTACATTTTCTACAGCAAATGAACATGCACAACAAGCTCAGTCTGGTGTTTGACCCCTTCTGGCCTCTGCTACCTCGGACCTTGCAGCAAGACAAACAGAGCCAGCCCGAGCAGTACTTGGCAAACATTTTTGCTCTAGGAAGTCAGGAAGAGCTTTTTTGTGCGGAGACCTACTGCTGGACTCATTATTTCAGACTGCCGTGGGCAAGGAAAGCAACGGGAGCTGTCCTACAAAGGACCCATTATCTCCAGACACAGGGCTTGGGTGCACATGGCCACAGTACGGGATGCTGAAGCCTCCCCGTGCTCCTGCCTTGACTTACTAATAGTGAGAGAAGATTGTGCAAAACCTCTTCAAAGCAACATTGTTATTGTTGTAACAAAAGCTTTCTTCTGGACACTAATAACTTCTCATGTGTCTCTAAACAAACGTAAAACCTTACAGGGAGCAAAATTAATCTTTAATAGATGGAAACTGTGCACAAAGTGTGTATTATTACTTCTGTTATGGTCATTTCTTTGTAGTCTGTCTAAGCAATACGATTTTCACTCACAATAAAGCAGCCTTTGTACAAACAAAGAGTTAAGCAAATTTAATCTCCATGATTGGTGGCAAAACTGAGGGAAGAAAAAGTAGGTTACTCTGCATAGAAAATTTCTCTTGTCTAATGGTCTGTCTGTCAAGCCAGAAGTCCCAGATATTAACTTACAAGTTATTGTCTGTTTTCCCTGCTAAGCATTAGACAGAGTGATCAACCTGAACTTCAACACGCAAGCAGTTGGTAAAATGCAGGGAACGAGACACACAGAGTTACAGCTCTATTTGCAGTAACATTAAACAGCATCAGCAGAAGCTCTGGAAATCACATGTACAAACACAAATTAAGCAGCACTTGCTGACACTCCCTGTGCAACAACAGTAACAGCAGTTACGGTTTTCATCTGGCAAGAAGTCACTGTCCTTTAAAGATACAGAAACATTGCAAACCACTATTACTGCCTTAAAATGCACTTACACCACAGACTTTGAGAGAGTGAGCCTGTGAATCCAAATTAATTTCTTGCCCTCCAGAGAGTTGAACAATGGGTGATACAAAAAGAACAGTGTCGTGTAGTCACAGAGCAAGCAGTTCCCGATTCGCTCTCACACTGCACTAGAGACTCACAGATACCACAGGAATAGGTGCTATACAAATTATTTAGATCCCCTACTCAGCTAAATATATACGGATGTTGGAGCTGTTCGAGCTTGTGAAAGGCTTACTGACAATCAGGGCAACGGTAATTACTGAGAGGAGGGTAATAAAAAGAAATAGCCTGACTCTAGCTGCTCGTTCAAGGTAAGCACTTACCTGAAAATATCATTTGGACTTGTCAGCAGACATCCTCACCTGCTCACATCACAAGGATTTGGAAGCTTCATCCCTCAGTGGAAAAAGGGAAAAATACATCTCTCTAATGAGGCAGCTGCATGCAGGAGTTGCTGTTATTGTTGGAACTGGTTTGAAGGAATGAGGACAGAGACAGCCCAGGCAGGCGTGTCTTGCAGGGCTGTGCAGCGAGAGGGCTCACTCCTTTATGGAGTACCTTTGCAACTGCAAGGCAGGATCACTTACTGAGCCAGTCCTCCTCTCTGCCAGCAGATCGAAGGGCTGCTTGGTATTCCAGCTTGGTTTCCCATCAAGTCCAGATACAGTTTGTCTGACACGAGTCTATTCAGATGCCAGAGGATTGCTGGCAGTTCTCGTTTTCCGGGAACAAAACAGCAACAAGCACCCCAGCTGCATGCCCTTGTGAGGCTGTTCAGTCCCTGTTTCAAGGCAGAGTGCCCTCCCTCCAGAGCAGTGCTTGGCTTTTTGTCTGTGGATGGATTTTACAGATCTACCTCCTGCTTCTGCACCTCCACCAGACTTTCCACTTATTCAATTATCTCTAATGATATTAATATTCCTGTCAGAGGAAAATACAGGGAATGAAATAGTGATCATCCTCTCTGCTTCTCCTTCCCTGGCATCAAAATGCTTGCTCTGTATTTTATTTCTTCACTCCTCAGTGGTGAATGGGCAATTTCAACTTGTCCACAGAAGTAAAATCCACAGATCCTGTGGTTACTGAAGTCATAATTGTGCCTCCCTTCTGCCATTTCTTCTATTTTTTTTCCTGTTTCTCTCTGTCTCTTTGGCACAGCTGGGTGTCTGGAAGAACACACTGCCTGGAGAGCACAAAAATGTGCCCTGGGCAGCAAAATACCAATCCCTCAAAAGCCACAGGGAAATGTTAAGAGAGCAACAAGTTGGGGGCTTCCTGAGAGTTTTTGGTTCAGAATTCCTGTTGCATCCAAGGTTCCTGCAACAGCTCAAGCAGTTTGTTACATGGGCTCCTCACAAAATTAATTCCTAATATTTTTCTAGAGAGAAAAGCCAGTTCTTTCTTCTCTCCTACCACACCAGGTGAGAGCATCCTAATTTTTTTCAGGCCTCAGATATAAGAATGTTGCCACCAGACTTCATTTTTGATGCTGTGGCCAAATCCATAAGAAATGACGTTGTGACAATAGGTTTGAGATTTGGCAGCACTAACAGCTATAGGGACTCTGACAGTGACCCAAATGCTGATTTTTTGAGGACAAAAGTTCCTATCAGGAAGAGTAGGCAGGTGCATGTATCACAAGCATATTTTCCCCACAGTCACACAAACTCTGTCTTCACAGCCATTGTAATTTCATGAAGGATGTAGAAAAATAGAGTATGAATAATAATCTTATGTCTGCTTTGCATTTGTGATGATGCTCCTTTTCTCTCTGCCATTTACAGTTTTTTGCCCTTACTCTTTCCAGT
>VZRX01007147.1:1551-16013 GCA_013398075.1 Notiomystis cincta
GTGAACAGAACTTTTTTTTTTTTCCATCTTCTGAACCATCAGAGAATTCAGCAAGACTGAAAAGACAGAGTAACAAAAGGAGAAATAAATTTTTAAAACCCAGTCAATAAACTAACTTTCAAAAAGTTGCATCCCATGGCTGGAAAGCGTAAACATTTTAAAAAGAAAAACAGAGATAAAAAGTAAAAAAACTTAAATGCTACTCATAATGTTAGTCTCAGTAACAGAAAAAGGGCAAGGATGGAGTTAATATAAAAAATTGTGAATAATATACTCCAAAACAAATTAAAAAATAAAAGTAAGAAAAAGGTTCTATTTTAAAATCTGAATGTGAGATTCTGAATGAGAATATATAACCACACAATTAGAACTTGTCCACACCTACCTCATAGTCATATTGTTAAAGTATTCAGATTTGTAACACTCCAGTAAAATAAGGACTTATAATTTCTTGTCTATTTTCAAGGGAATCATGATGATTAACCAGTTTTGTATGAATTAGGACTGCAGAATATGCCTTAAAATTAGAAAAAGAATGTATTTTAATTCAGTTTTCCAGAGGACTGATTATTAACATATTTTCTCCTCAGAGAACTAGTTATGCCTAGAATTTCTTCAATTTGGCACATCTATGGAATTCTAATGATAATTATTTCTTCATAAACAAGGATAGATAAACTCAGACTTGAGCTCTTCATTATTTGCCCTGTACTCCCAAACTCATTTTACAAAGTGTGACTCACCACTGTACCTTCAGTGATATTTCACAATCCTAAATTGAGTGAATTCTATTTATTTCTATGAATACAGTCTCCACTTCTGATAGGTATGTCCACATCACTCATCATCACCTTGTTTTTGGTGATGCCAGTGGCGTGGAAGGAAGTGGAAATAGCTCTTTAATCATTTGTGAAAACCATACAGTTCTACTGCTGACTGTGACTACAGTGGCTAAACATAACAGCAGGCTGCTGGGAAACAAGGCTTCCTAAACATACAATGGCAAATTCTGTTTCTGACAGTCTCCTGAGTACCCCACTGCATTTGTAGGGACAGCCAGTCTCACCTAGGAAACCACAAGCTCAAGTGCTTTGTTTGGGTAAAATCTGGTTAAGCAAAGCTACTTTTGTAAAGGGGAGATTCAGAAAAAGCACCTGATGGGGAGCAATAAGGAAGACCTTGCTGAAAGGTTTGAAGTAGGCAGTTTTTCCTCCCTTTCCAGAGTGAAGGTTTGAAATAATGAGGATCTAGGTGAAGATTGTCTTACCTCACAACCCCATTTTCTTAAAGTGGGGTTTGTTAAGGTTTTCTTCAGTTTAGCTAGGAAATCTGTCTGTCACTGACAAATCCATTTGTTTCTCCTGGGAAGGAAATGGGATCAGCCCCCACCTACAAGGCTGTGGCTGAAGGTGGAGCACAGTAACTGGGACCCAGCCTGATGCTGGGAGGATACAGGGGAAGAAACATGAAGTCTGTGGGAACAGGAAAGAAAGGAAGAAACAAATCAACCAAATATACAGAGTAGGGATCACCCTGCCCTGCAGCCACATAGCCATGACAGCAGTTGTCTGAAATGGGGGAAGAAGGTTTTACTCATCTCTGTTCTAGTCAAACTCAGAAACAAAACAAAACAAAATAATTCCTTGAGCATCTCATGTTAAGGATTGTAGGTTTTTTCCATGGTTGATTTATCAAGTAGCTCTCAGTTAAAGTTTGTTTTGCCCTCAGCTAAAACTTGAAATAAATATGCACTGGTCTACTCTAAGATTGACGTGAGACATAAATGAGACATGCACTTTAAGAGCCCTGAGAGAATCACTGGCCTTAGCCTCTTGTGACCTGCAGCATTCCAATCTACCTGCTGAGCATTAGTACAGGTCTCTTATCATCTCTTTTTTAGCCAGCACTGCTGTAGATTTAAGGACAATGAACTGTTTCTCCTTGCCTTGAGGTTTTGTGGTGTTTAAATATGTCATCTCTTTTTTTTTCCCCAGGAAATAAAAACTTTTAGCTAGAAAATCTTTTCTTTTGGATTAGACGCAGTTGATGATGCCAAAAATAATACAACTTTTAGATTAACAATATTTTTCAAAGAGTGAATCAGATGACTGGTATCTTCATTTAATAGCCTCTGTTAGCTACTTCTGCTTATGAGAGAACATAATTTGCCTCTCTCTCATTTTATTTTTGGGAAGTTTAGCAGTGCAAGGATGCTCCCTTAGGATCACAAAGCAAAGTTGGAGACTAGAGATGCAGAAGGAGTATTTGTTAAAAAGTATATAATTGCAAGTGCCAGTTTTTCTATAAAAAGGAAGCTGAGAAGCCTGGTATGAATGTTCATTTGCAAAGTCTCAAGCTGTGACTGCGTAGCTGTGAATCTCATTGCGCTATTGTCAAAGCACCGCATTGGTAATTGGCAAGAATGGATGGCTGGCCACATACAAAGTAACAAAAGTTACAAGATCAGCAGCAACTAAATATACTTGCTTCTTCTCCAAAATGTATAATCTCTCTTATTCTTTTTCCTCTGAGAGCTGCATGATAGGTGATGAAGGATGAAGTTGGGGAATAAAGGGAAAGTGCATTCCCCATGACTTAAAGCTGGAGTAGTGCTGCGAGAGGGGCCAAAGTGACAGCAGCATCAGCAAGCATTCATCAGGATTGCTCATCAAACCCTCCAGGGACCACCAGGTGCCTGGATGTATTAAACCACACAGCTGTATCCACAGCCCAGTCTCCCCAGGGGAATACCACCACCAGCTGGGAGAGGGAATGTGGAGGGAAGTTCTCATTAATGTCGTGTCACAGTAGGACGTAAAGTGACACACAAGGTGATGGAATGCAACTTGGTACAGCACTAGCTATCTAAGGGATAGGAATTTCACCTCAGCAGCAACCCAGACTGAAAATGTCTGCTATAAATTCCTGTAATGCAGGAAATATGCCATAAAAAGATTGTGCCTCTTTTTCTGCAACAGCTGTGAATAATTTGACATTTAGGCAAAAGTGTAATAAAAAAAAAAACATAATAATTTAGCCAGAGCCTGTTGGATCCTTTAATAGATGGAACTCTTGAGCTGCTGGAGTCTCTTGAGCATTTCTGAAATGTTATCGGAAAACACAGGTAAAAGAAGATCCCATTGGTAGCTCTGAATGTCCCCTAATGATTCCCTATCCAGATAATTTGCTTAGACTCATCACTTTTACTATCATAAATCAAACCTTGATGTGATTTTAAGTCCCTTAGCTACCCACACAGAAAAGATATTACATTAGGTTCTTTTCTGTTGCCTTTTATCCTCTCCTGTTCCAAGAAGTTTGGTAAATATCAAGGCAAGTTTTGAAATTATAGGGAATTTGAAAGTGTTTGGGTTGGGGTTTTTTCGGCTTGATTTTGTCCTTTAGTTTGATGGAATGTCTGAAGGAAAAATTTTACCTTTTGGTGGAAGACAAAGACCTGATTTTGTAGTGAGAGAGTTGGATGGAGGCTTAAGATTTACAAAAATTATTTCTCTGGGATAAAATGGGAATTTTTTAAATTTAATTTCTGGTCGTTTAACTTTCAAAGACATGAGTTGTGCCACTCCAGCTGCAGTTCTGGTACAGTAAATTGGGTGGTATCACCCTGTCAAGGTGAGAAGAAAGTCACCACAAAAAGTTATGTAGAAGTACATCTGTACATCTCAGAATACTCCAACCTAAAATGGGTATTTCTAAAAGAAGTAGGAAGCAGGAGTATCTGGAATTTAAGTTGCATTATGCAAGGAAATGTGGATACTTCAAACTCTTCTATTTTGAATGTGCCAACACCAGAACCAGTTAAAGCCATCAATGAATGGAAATTATATATCCACGCTCTGAAAAAATTACTTTGTCTCAAAGCTGAAAGCCTACACCTTTACTTTAGCCCTTCTAAACTCTCTAATGTCACAAAAAATGTATAGTGCAAAACTCTGTTTTCACCTGATTGTTTTTCTTTCTTATGGAAAACTAACCTAAACTAAACTAAAATACCCCTGCAAATGGCTCAGGTTCCATTTTAACATCAGAACCACATCTCTCAGTGGATTGCACTCACTGCCAAGCCCTTGTGACTTGCAGTATCGTTGTGGCCATATGGAGGGCAACATGGCAGGAACTGGGACTCACTCAGGAAAGGGGCCAAGAGCTGTTTTGAAAAGGATAGCAGGAACAGGGAGACATGCAGGGAGCTTTGCAAAACACTAAGGAAGCACTGATTAAAAGGGCTCTCATGAGGAAAGGACTAGAAATTGAAGTGATTGTTGTAGGCAGACTGGGAGGGAAATGAAGCAGCAGTAGATGGAAAAACTTGAGAAAGGTGCTGGATTTAAAGAACAAGGGTGTGGCACAATTCTGACAGGAGAATATTTGCTACAAATTGAATTGTCAGCATCAAAACAATTAGTTACTAAAGTGGTTTTAAAGCTCAATTTTTTTTCAGTGCAGTGGATGTCAGAATATTTTCAGACTTTACTTTTCAAGCTGTGTGATTCAACAGACCACATTTTGTCCATATGGGGAATGGGTTAAATCTGAAGCTGAAAGGCAAGACATACTATGGAAAAAAATGGGATATTTGCCTTCAGCCATCTGAACTGGAGGTAAATGAGCCATCTGTAACTGAGCAGAGAAGGATGAACAGCTTCTCTGAAGAGAATATGAAAGTGCTCATCCTCTCTGAGCACTGCTTTCCAATATGAACTCCCCCTGGCCAGGGGGGTCCTGTGAGGATAGCAGCAGGTGAGGCAGAGAGGTGGTGGATAAGTGTGAGTGAGAGAGACATTGATAAATGCTTTCCAAGTTTGACAAAGTAAGCTTGACCACATGTGTTGTCTTCTGCCCAAGAAGGATGCTGTGGGGCAGAGCTCCTACTCAAGCAATGTGCTCAGCCTGTTGACCAAGAAATGCTGCTTTAGAAGGACTGATTTGCTTTGAGAAAACTACCACTGATACCTCTGCACAAGAAACACAGAGGCATCCTCCGTGAGGCCAATCAATCTGGGGAATGGATGCAAACCTGTCCTTTACCCCTGAAAACATCTGGGATTGCAGCTGTGGTGTGTGGTGTGGTGCAGGCAGTTTGCTAAAAACACAGGCTCATATATCCTGTATGGATCAGCCATCCTTTTTTCCTCGTCTGCAAAAGTCTGCTGAACCAGTTAATGGCATCCTTGACAGCACTGCCCATCCTGACAGTGGCTTGGGAGGAAGCCCTGGGAATATCACCTACATCACAGTTCATCACTGTCTCCTTCCCCCATTTCTCCCTGCCAAACAAATGTTCTTTCCTAAAGCCTTTCTGTTGCTTTTTGGTTTGATTTTCCAATAATTCCCCCTGCTTTGTTGGACTGAACTCACCTATTCAAAGACAAAACCCCCATACAGTTAAACAGTAATTATGGAAAAGGCCAGGGCACATGGACCTACACCCACAGCAGTATAGTCATAAAATAGTTCTGTCCCAGATCCATAAGCACTGCACAGTCTATTTTGAACAGTCTCCTGATAATTCTGTGATTTACAGGGCAGCAGAAGATTAGGCAGGCCTTTATCACAGTCAGTAGAAATACTGTGAGTAGCTGCATCTCTTCAGCACTAATGTGTGGACACTGAAGAACATGTCTCTTTTAAACTAGAAATATCAGTAAGGGAAAGTCCAACAGCATATGGAAAGAGCTGGGAAACACATATTGGGGGATTTTATTGCAATTCTTTGCTTATTATAGATGTGCATTTTTGTGTGCTGTCTAACTGTTGTCTAACTGCTGTCTGGGGCTCTGTTTTGGGAACTGCATAGAGCAAGACAAAGCTGAGGAGCTGACAAATGGGCAAGCAGACTGGCACAGAGCAGAGCAGTAATAAACCCTCCCCCAACAACTGCTCCCCCTGGACCAGCCACTTCTTTCATCATAGCCCCACAGGGATGCTTCACAGTGTACATTATACAGGATAATCTGGTTGCATTGGTTTACCTCAGTTACCCACCTCCACCAAAGGCAAAACTAAACACATCTTCCCTTGTGTTACCCTGTAAGCAATATCAAAACATAAGGAGGCCAATTAATTCCTTTAACTCAATTTCCACTTTCTCTCCCTTTAGTAAGTACATGTATGTTGTTAATATTGTTTCCTTAGTCCTCTACTAGGACTTATTCCTTTTTATTTTCCTTTAAAGCAGAAAAATATTACACTATTGGAGTTGGTTTCATTTCACTTTCAGAAAAGTGAAGCATGCTGCAGCAAATATATGCAGTTGGACTTGCGTGGCTGGAACTCCCACACACACAGACCATTTCTCCTGGGAACTGAAACACTTTTACCATGTGTTGGGTGACAAAACACATTAGTATGTTCCTTATATAGAAACGCCATATACCACTGTGTTTTAAGCATAAAAGGGTAGGAACATTGTAACATGAGCTCCAGCAAGTTGGACTCAGATGAGTGAGCATTAATCGTTCCCAAGGAAAGGACTGAGATGAGATTTGGCTTCTGTGTTATGTTCTAGTGGATGTGTAGCAGGCAGCTTGTATTTGCTTTGGGAAGTTTGGCATATTCCATTGCAAGTGATTTGATAGAAAAACACATGTACCCTGCATAAACATCAAGGAAATCTGTATTTAATGAAAGCAAGGCTGCCTGTGCACATACACAGAGAGAAAAAGGAGGAAAAAAGAGGCAGCAGCGTACTTAAAATGAGTGTGCAGGTGAACCCTGAGACAGATAACCACTCACCAGAAGTCATCTCCACCCCCTAAATTCACATGTCTAGATCCCCTCACCTAATGGGGAAACAAGAGAAATGTCCCCTGTTTTATAGGGCAGTGGATGCATGTACCACTTGACAAGAAGATGCCCTGTGCTCCCGTATAAAATTCATGTAAAAACCACATTGTTTTGCAGGTCAGAGATAGAAGACTTGGAGGTAGACCATTATGCTTGGATTGTGATTTTTTTTTTCTTTTTTCACCTTTGGATTGCCCTTTAAAAAAATAAAGTACTTAATCCCCAGTACTTCTAATTGCAACAAAAACCTAACAGCATTAGTTTTCTTGAGCCCAATCCTGCAAAAGGCTCTGGAAGCAGCCTTGCTTAAATCCAGGGTAACAGCATTACCAGAATGTGGAGCTGGTCTCTGAGCAGGTAAGGGGATGCTGCAAATTACTTGTGCCAGGAAATTGGCATTTATAAAGCTTGACATGTCCTATGTGAAACGATGAGGCTTGTGAAAGCTGAATCTGTCTCCAAGGAATAGCACTAATATCAGTCTATCATTCCAGCTCTGCAATAACCAGACATGGAGGACTTGGTACCTTAACAGCTTGTTTATGGGTCAGCCTGGGCTCTGGTGCCCTGCACACATGGCCTCAATCTGCAGTCTTGCAAGGAAACATCCCAGTCTTGGTTCAGTTTGCTTTTCCTACTTATAAAACAGGTTTCTGGAGAGGCTTTAAAAAAAAACCCACAGCAGCAGGAGAAAGAAACAAAATGATTTTTGGAGTTGTGTTTCTAGAAAAGATTCTCCCTGCTGCCTGCACTCATGCTTTGACAGCAAAACTGCTCTGGAACCACTGATGTATTCTTGTCTTTTGTGAGGTGTCGGGGAGATCTGGGCATAAAATCCAGGGCAGGACTGTGCATTAAGCAGCACCATTTTCACCTCTCTCTAGCTCTCTGTGCTGCAGCATATTCTTTCTTCATCATCACTTTAAGTTAAAGGAGAAACTCCTTAACTATTTCTCTTGACATTTGGATTTAAAAGATTTTTTTTTTTAACAGCTATTGCTATATATGCTTCACTTTTCTGTTTTGTTCTCTTTCTCCCAATTATTTTGAAAAGATTTGCCATGGCCACATTCACTTTATATTTCTGGCATTTTGGGATTTAAAACTTGAAAATATGTCTCAAATACCAGCATGAGTTTCAGACAATGAAATCATTAGCTTGAAAGAAAAAGCTTAAGCTGTCCATCAGCAGTAATGTTGACTATGTGACAGAATGCAGGGAGCTTGTTATCCAGGAAAGGATTTTTTTTTTAAAATGCAGGAAATTACCAGAATGGCATTTATTAAAAAGATAAGAAAAAGGATTAATAAAATGTAGTTGCTGGAGCATTCTGAGTACAGTGATGGGCCAGTGAAATGTTTTCAGTGTTCTGATCAAGGATAACGTAAGGTGTTCAGGGTGTAAAGGTAACTCAACTCAGGGGATATTTGTCCAAGAAAGTATTTCGTTTGGAGCTAGTATTTCTGAAAGACTGGTTGGTGTTATAATTGCTTCAAGCTTCTAATTATTGTATAGCTTAAGTGAAATTACTTCTTCAGAGGAAAATACTGGTTTCTTTTACATCTATACCATGGTGTAATTTAAGAACAGGTAAAACTGAGCACCAAATAAAAATTTAACACAATTAGATTCTGATCCACAGTACTCAAACCTAATTTTTTATATCTGAGCAATTTCACTATCTCCATTGGCAGTGCTGCCTCAGCTGAGTTCTTTATGGTACCTACAACCATATACTACTATTACACATGAAAACAGATGATTAGTATCATATTAAGAAAAAGAAAAAAGCTGTATTTTTATGCAATTAAAAAAAATTTTAAATAATGCTCCTGAATTTTCTCTGGATATGAATCTACACATAATTGCTATGGCATATGAGAGCATCTCAATCTGTGTTGCTGCAGTAAAGAAAAATCAGAGTAGTGCTTTACCTTCCTCTCTAAGGTTAGAGACAATTGTCATTACCTCATCCTCCTTCATTTCATATAATTCTCCTTCAGGATAAGAAGCAAAGAGGGCTGGCATACCTGTTGCTCAAAACTGACAGATGTCTCTGCTATTATTACAAGCTTAATTATAATTCAGTTCCTCGCAGTGTGACTGTGTCTTATGCTGGATCTACTGAAGCTGCAGAGACAATGAAAGAAAGTAGGAAAAAATATTAACTATGTTTTGCAGATCAGCTGGTGTCAGTAAGTATCCAGATTTTTTTATATGACTGAGCCAACTTAATTTATGTTTTTATTAAATGCCAGAAGCAAAGGACATTCTGAGTGCAAAATATTGCAAACTGTGGGGAAAAAAAGGTGGCTTGGCTGTATGGTCAGTTTCCTCAAGCCACTCATTATTAGCCCTGTGCTCCTTGTGACCTTTCCTAGCCCTCTCCTGACCAGAGATGTGACTACAACAGGAGGTCAGATGCTTCTTCATTACTCTCAATCTCCACTCAAATGCTTGTTTTTGGCTGTAGAGTGAGTCACTTTGGGAGGGAAGAATTGTTATGTTAGAAAGCAATCATTAAGGAAAAATTAGGTAGGCTACACCATTGTGTACGGTATAAGGACATAGATGAATATAGTACATTCTTTTGGCAGCTGAGATGGTGTGTCTGCTTTTAAAATTTGACTACTGCAGATTTTAAAGCTTTGGTTACAAAATCTCAGGTACAGGGGAGCAGGGGATGCTCTGCAGGGAGCTAATGGATTTTAGAGAAATATGCGGAGGGGATATGGCCCTCCTTAAAATACATTTTTACCAACATAATCCCCACATTCATGAGGGGATATGGCCCTCTTTAAAATACATTTTTACCAACATATGCTCACATTTCATGTGCTACAACCCCACTATTTTGTGGCACATGGGGTTATGGCATGACTGTGCAGGATAGGAAACAGGCATACACAGAGCCATACAAGCATGGTAGGTGGGCTGGGATGACTGCCTTCCTTCCTGAACAGTGATGTCTCTTACTGCCTGATACAGCCAGCCCTGCCCACTGCTGGTCTTCTGTGTCTGCACATGAAACCCTTTGTGACAAAGACTCTGTTTTTCTTGTTCTTCTGCATAGGAGCCAGCCCTCTGCTAGGATGTGAGGTGATGCAAAGCCTTATGTTTTCTATATCTGATGGGAATGGATCCACAGCCTTGGTGCAATCACACACAGGTCTGAGTTGTTGAAATGCTGAATTATGGATGAATCATTGCAAGTCAAGAGGGGAAGGCATTGCAGATCATCTGGGAAAGACTGTGACTGGCATGAAGCCACTGGATTTGTACACTGGATAGGGTCCACAAGCTGGAGGTGTATCCTCCTGACACTAGGCATTCAGGCAGAAAGCTTTAAAGCAACTTAGTGAAAACAGTGAATGACATCATCAAATAACTCTTAAGATTTACCAAAAACATTTTTCATTTTTAGAAGAAAAAGAAGAGATTTGCACATCACTGGCCAAAGTATTTCTGCCATCCTGCCCTTCCTTTTTCTTACTGCATTCATCTCCTTTGTCTTCTACTTAACTGGAGTCCACTATTACATCTTCCTGTTAAAATGGGAATAGGATAGAAGTTCTTAGTGAATTTAGTAGATGCTTAGAAAGAACTTTGGAGCAAGAAGCAAGAGGAGGATTTTGAAAGAACTGCAAAAAATTTATCCTGGCACATTACTCCACCTGCTTTCCACTGAGAAATGGTCCCTTTCCCATTGTCCTTCTTGCACTAGGCAAGGCAACACTTGTGAAGGACAACTACTAAATTCATCTCGATTTTGTAAAGCTTAACTGTGTGTCTTGCTACTCCTCCTCCCTAAAGGTCTGTATGGTAGCTTTATACTGGCTATGAAAGGAAAAGTCACTTAAGGCAAACTGGATAGGGAGCAGCAGAATAAAATACACATATATGGCTTAGCTGCAATTTTTTACCATGATCATCTCTTGTTGCTATGGAGAGACTGGTTTTATATATGTGCCAGCAAAATCAGGTTATTCAGTGCCAAGCTACCAACTATTGCAGAGATTTCAAAGATGAGTGGCAGAAGTTTCTCTCCTAAGCGGGGGATTTTGAAGGACAATTAAAGGTTTGCACAGCCATTTGAAACCACTAGATTTTTGGCACACCTAACATAATTAACTCCACCTGGAGTAATTATAATGAAGTCAACACAATATAGAACTCTCACATTTATGAGATAATACAGCTATTGTGGTGTTAATTTTTTTTTAATATGATAACATATTCCAGCAGATGCCAAGTGTTAGAGCTCTTCTCTTCTCCCTTTTGGCACTGTCTAAGAAAAGAAAAAACAAAACAAAACCCCAAACCAAAAAAAAGAGGCAAAAGGCAACATGGAAGACTACCAGGGGAAAAAAAGTGAAAAGCAGGAAAAGAATACCTAATAAAAGTTAAACCCAGAGTATTCAGAAGCTACTGATCACATCCTCTGATCTGATGAAATTTTATGTGGCATTTCTTAAAATGTGGTTTTCAGCCTTAAGGTTCATATTTTCAAACTGCCTTCACACCTTTAGAATAGAAGAGGTTATTTCTAAAAAAAACCCAACTTCTTCAAAGAGATACACAGTGCAGAAATAAAAAATAAATTAAAAAAGACCTTAAGTGCTACTAGGCCCCCAAGACTTATGGTAGCTGGCAACCCTTCTGCAACAATAGCTGTTAAAGATGAAGCACCTGGCAAATACTATCAACAGAAACAAAATGTGGTGTTAATACAGATCCAGTGTCAAGTATTCCCTAGATTTCATGAGATTGGCAAGAAATGGACTCAGGTGCACTGGAGTTTGTGGAGAAAAGAGACTGCCAGAAGCACACAAGGCTGTTTTGTAGGCAGTGTTAATTTAAAAGATGTTAGCAAAAGCAAAGAATAGCACATTCAACCTTGTTCTCTGCCTCAACCATAGAACGTGGATTTATTCTTATCAGCATTTACCTTTCTCAATGCACCTCTGATTTGGGATCAGTTAGGAAAATGCTTTTAACAATGGGCACAAGGAATGTTATTCAGCATTTCAGTAAGCAGCACAGTGATCTAATCTGCTGCCAGAGTCCGGCTCCAACAAAGCCACCCGGTTCACAGCCTTCTGTCTTCCAACACTGCATCTTGTGATCCCATCTGCTATCAGCCTGAGCCACAGCTTGCTAAAAGCTTTTGCTGGCCCAGTGAGCATACCTAGAGCTGTCTAGAATGCAGGAGAAATCCTACCAAGCATGTAACACTGCTCATTAAGCACAAAGGAGTCCAGCTACCTGCATGCTATCCACTAGGGCTCCACCAAGACCCTTGGAAGTCTGAGTGGCTGGGGTGAAGCACTGCTGTTGCACCAGGAGAGTTCAATATCCACAGCAGTTCCTTGCTTATCAAAACTAAAATTCGCCTTTTTTTTTCTCCCTGTATTTTGTCTTGATCTCACTCCTCTGCTCATTTTCTCCAGAGCAAACATCCCTCCTGGGGAAGAGCTGGTATCACCAGAAGAAAGCAGGGAGCAATTGACAACAAAGGAAGCTGTGCTCGTTCCTGTTTTCCAGGAAAGATGACAATCAACATTTTGGTTAATACCAAGGCATTTAAATATAAAAGCTTGATTTGGAACAAAAAGAGACCTGAAATCAGATGTACGAGCCTGAAGTATGCTCTTGATAGACATCAGATTAGAGAGGTATATTTTCCTTATCAGTTTATCCAACTGACTACTGAGTTAAATATACCTATTGTTTTCTGACATTCATGTGAGCTGTCATCTCAGACATGCATTTCAGTAGAATTACTAGCTCAATATTCAGAGCTGCTTTACTATAGTGTGCATCTGAATGCATACTTGAATTCTAAACAGGTAAACATTTAATTAAAAAGTCTCCACCATAAGAAGTAGAATGACAGCAAACAAAAGAACAGGAATCAAATCCCAGGGTTGTCCTCATAAATCCCCTCAAGCTCTATAATGACCTAGTGGGTGATCAGGGTTACATGACATGCATTTGGCAGCTCAATCTAGTTCCTGCTGGACCATGCTACTTCAAGTACATTTCCACTCCCTCCACAATCGTGGCTTTCCGTCTCTGCAATTGCAGCAAGTCCTGCACTCCCAGCACCCCCAGGGCATTTGTCTAGATCCCTGCACCACAGTCCAGAGGTCCACAGTCCTCTGAGCCCCAGGGAGGTGCTTCCTACCCTCAGCACCATGAGGACAGCCTGAAGGCAGGGGGAAGAGGGCATTGTAGGTGCTCTCCTCTGAGGGTACATCCAGACCACATGAGACATCCCATAATGGGAAATAAAGCACAAATGAAGGGCATACAGAAATGATTGTCTAGCTCAGACAGAAATTATGGGCTTGATGCAGGAATCAGTGGGTGAAATTCTATGTTCTGTGTTATGCAGGAGCTCAGGCAAGATAAATGGTTCCATCTGGCCCTTTTTATCTGTGAGTCTGTAATTGGGAACTTTGCTGGTGGTACAGGACATTCTTGCAGCAAAATCTCAACATCTCTCTTCCTTTTGCAAGAGAAGTCTTGTGCAAGAGTAAATGCATCCTAGATTACCAGAGGCCACATTTTCATGGGTAAAGAAAAGACTCTAAATCAAGAGTGTTAATGATATTTCCCATGGGAATTCACCCATCCCATTCCCTGTATCCACCATGTTTATCCAAGGCATAGTTAGAGGAAATGATACATACTGGATTGAATCGGTATCTCCATGGGGAACCAAATGACTCTGAAGATCAGAACCTTTTGTATGATAACATTTTTGTATTTTTAATGAGAATTCTGTACACCAAAAGTTATTTTTTCATTACCCAGTGGGACAGGAGCATTAGCTATAAAATTCTTCTGTGGATGTGGTTGAGAGAGAGTCCTATTTTAAAGCCTTTGAAATATGTGAACACATCTCCTCAACAAACCCATTTACACTTGTTCCAGTGTGCAAAAGTAATCAATTGTACAGGGCCTGAAGATCCCCTTGAGACTTGGCTGACTGAGAAAATACATCTTTATACATGATCTGTTGGGGATACCCGTCTAGGGGATCTAAAAATCACGACCGGCTGTGTAATTCTATGTCTAATTTCAGGACATATTGGGTCCACATCCATCAGGCACAATATTGTGGAATTCCTCACACCCACTATGCATTAAAGAACATTCCAGTCTCTGGGACTCACAGGGTGGGGGCAGTGGCTAGTGAGAATTGGGTTGATAATTGCAATTAGATTTGCATTTTTAATGATTGGGATAGCTATTGATAGCTGTATGATTACTCGTTTTATTGCTTCTGCTATTTCCGTCTTTTTTCCTACTGTCCACTATCCTCACCACCCCTGTGGATAACCCATGTGAAGTGGGAAAAGTCCCTGGAAAACAGTGTTTGAGCCACCACGTGGTGTCAGGACCTGATGATCACAGTTGCCTGTCTCAAGCATTGTTACCAGAGAAGGACTTTGCCATGAGAATCACAGAAAGGAGCAACGGAATGGCACTGGCTGCAGGCTAGGCAAAGTCTGGCTGGCACATCCTGGGTCGTGCATCCAGGCAAGGGTTCCCACTACAGCAAATTATGTGGGACAGCACCTGCTCATATGCATATCACTGGTGTGTTGGTTTGGCACAGCAGTGTTTCTGGTGGCAGGGGGGCCAC
>VZRX01007151.1:0-14497 GCA_013398075.1 Notiomystis cincta
GGTGGGTGGGACAGAGCCCAACCCTCCCCAGCACCACCAGGGCCACCACAGCCCCGTGTCCCCAGGGGCCACCCCAGAGCCTGGATAAACCCCCAGGGATGGCTCAGGCTCAGGCTCAGGCTCAGGCTCAGGCTCAGGCTCAGGCTCAGGCTCAGGCTCAGGAAGGTGCCCCGGGAAGGGGCAGCAGCTCAGCCATCCTGGGCAGCCTCACCCTGCATGGGGCTCCTGATGCTGCTGGCACCCTTGGCACTGTGCCCTTCCCTGGAGCTGCCCAGGGACTGCCAGCAGACCTTTATCCTGGCCCTGGGGATGGTTTTCAGAGCCCAGAAGGCTCCTGGCCAGCAGCCAGCACCGGGTGCCCACAGCCAGGCTGGGGTGATGGAAGGTTCTGGTGTATCCCCCCCTGGGAAGGCCAAAAGAAATCTTTTCAGCTTGGTGAGCTTGAAAAGTACAAAATAAAATGAGTTCCAGGATGAAGAGGAGCACAGTGTAGTGAACTGCTGGGAATGGGAAAACTCCTGCAGGGAAGTTACACAGCCTGAGCCTCCCTGGGAGCGTTTCCTCCTCTCTGCACCTTCCCTGGGATGTCGTGCTGGAATTGTGACTAAACACAGGATTACAGGTTAATTTAATTCTGTTGAAGCCCCTTCAATGTACTGTAGATCACTATAATGAAGACATGAATCTCTCACTGCTCCAAAAAGAGCAGCAAGGATTTCAGGGAACTCCCTGAAATGGGAATTTCTTACCTTGGTGAATATTTCCATCGCACTCGTGACATCAGAAATAAGCTTTGCAGATTCTGACTTTTAGAAAATTATTCCCTTGAAAGGCTGTTTATGTTTTCCTGTTCTTTTCCAGCAATTAATGCATTGGCTTTGGAGGAAGATCTGTGATGTTATGCAAGTTAAACCCGTAAAAATGGTAAACTCTTATTAATAAACCCCCAAACAGACACATTCCAGCACAGACACGTTCTCCTATAAACATATAAAATACTGTGTCTGCATAGAAATAAAGGTACACCTTGAGAGGGGTGATTTGTCTTCTCTGTCAATTGTCTTTATCAGATAAATATACAATTAGATAGAAAAGTACTGTTATTTTGCCAACATGCACACAGGAGTGGTGACAATTATCCACTCATATCTGTAAATGCTGGAGGAAGAATATTTCCATCTAACTTGACAAATGTTTGACAAAGCCTGAAAAAAAGGGTTATTTCCTTAAAATATTTAAAAATAAAAACCTTCTACTTCTATCAAAGTATTGGCAAACGTCCACTCAGTCTGAACATTTAGAAGGATGCTACAAATGGATAAAAATCCTGGATACCCCACAAACAGTGGGGTTCAGAGATCCCAATAAGGCCAGGTCATTGGGTCAAACATTCCCACTTCTGTCCCCCACAGCTGGAATAAAACCAGGACTTTGCACTTCCGTGGGGTCTTCCACCCCCAGACCCTGAGGTGCCTCATGGATATTGAACAGCAGAGCCTGAACCATTCCCTGGCAGCACATCAGCCCACGTGTCCCAGGAACACCCAGAGCACGGGATGGAGAACCTCCAGGTCACTTCTGGGTCTGCTTTAAGGGAAAAAGGGTGGGGAGTGGGTAAGTGACAGGACAATCCCAAATCCCTGCTGGCCCAGCGTGGATGGAGCGGCTCAGACACGGAGCAATCCCAGGAATTTGTGTGCACTGCTGCTCCCTCTCCCAGCTGCTTTTGGAGCAGGGAGAGTTACCACAACCCTGCTGAAGTCAGGAAGGCTTTGAGAACCGAGGGACTCGCCATTCTTTATTTATGCTTAATCAGTAATCTCCAAATACCACCACTCCAAACCAGGCCCCAGGTAAGAGGGAGCTGGCTGGAATTCTCACCTTGGGCACAGGGCATCCCTCCAGTCCCGCCCTGGCATCTGCTGGGGGCCGTCTGTGGGACACCAGGGCCCTCCCCTCGCTTCCAGACCTTGGAACCCTTGGATTTTCAGCCTGGCTGAAGGCACCACTGAGCACAGCCCAGCTGCCTCCTCTTCCCTCTGCAGCCCCAAGGCTGGAACAGAGGAACCAGAGGAACCAGGGGAACCAGGGGAACTGGAGGAACTGGAGGAACTGGAGGAAGCAGAGGAATCAGAGGAACTGGAGGAACCAGGGGAACCAGGGGAACCAGGGGAACAAGAGGAACCAGGGGAACTGGAGGAACTGGAGGAACTGGAGGAACTGGAGGAACCAGAGGAACCAGGGGAACTGGAGGAATCAGAGGAAGGAGAGGAAACACAAGAACCACAGGAACTACAGGAACTGGAGGAACAAGAGGAACCAGGGGAACTGGAGGAATCAGAGGAAGGAGAGGAAACACAAGAACCACAGGAACTACAGGAACTGGAGGAACAAGAGGAACCAGGGGAACCGGAGGAACCACAGGAACCACAGGAACTGGAGGAAGTAGAGGTAGCAGAGGAACCAGGGAAACCAGGAGAACCAGGAGAACCAGGGGAACCAGGAGAACCAGAGGAACCAGGAGAACCAGGGGAACCAGAGGAACCAGGAGAACCAGAGGAAGCAGAGGAAGCAGAGGAAGCAGAGGAACTAGGAGAACCAGAGGAACCAGAGGAAGCAGAGGAACCAGGAGAACCAGGGGAACCAGGGGAACCAGAGGAACCAGGGGAACCAGGGGAACCAGGAAAACCAGGGGAACGCTTCCCAGCTCGGGGGTTTCCGCAGGAGCCCTGGCGGGTGCCAGCAGAGCTCCCCGGCTGCTGACAGCAGCGCCCTCCTCAGTGCGGGTCCTCCGCGCGTGTCCTTAACAGCTCGGCTTGGCAATTCCAGAAGGAAGAGCAAAGAAAATGTGCTGCTGGCTGGGGCAGGGGACAAGGGACCTGGAGGGGGCTGGGCCAGTGGGTTCTTCAGCCCTGCAAGAGTCGGGAGCAGCTGCAAGCCCTGGCACAGGGCAGGGCTGGAGGGCTTTGAAATCCCTGGAGGGGCTGAAAAGCCCTGTGGATGTGGCACTTGGGGACACAGTGGCCTTGGCAGTGCTGGGTAGGGTTTTCTCAACCCAAATCAGTCCATGATTTCCCTGCAGCATCCCAAAGTCACTGGGAAAGTTCAGCACAAGGCTTGCCCTGGCTGGAGGAGGCCAAAGTCACATCAGAGCGAAAGAGAGAGAGAAATCTCCAGATTTTTTCTGGTTTTGGGAGCAATGTTGCACCATTTGGTCCTTTCCTACCTGACCCCCTCAATTTACCGGGGTTCAAGTCAGGTGTTGCACTGAAAAGCTCCCCTGCATAAGAAGTTTCTCAGCAAACAGAGCCACCCCTCCCTCATCCCAAACTCTGGGGCACGAGGAGCTGTCCAGCCTGGAGGCAATAATTCCAGAGGCAATGATCTGGGCAGCATTCAAAGCACTGCCAGGTGTCCAGAGCACTCTGTTCCAGCACTACTGACGGGCTTTTCTGTGTCTCTTTCGGCTCCCTCTCTGTCTCTGCAGTGTCCCTGGCACCGGGAATTCCTCCAGCCCCAGCAGGGCCGGCGCTGCCCCGGGGCGCTGCTCAGGGACAGCTGGGAGCTGTCACCGCCCGGCGCCTCCCGAGGCATCGGGGGACGCGTTCATCTCCCAGCACGTCTGTTTGAAACAATGAAGTTGTAACACGGGGAACTACATCTAAAATAGTGGGTTTGCCTAATAAGAGGCATTTTTCTCTTGTAAAACCCTCTATTAAAGCCACTTTGCTTTGTTAACTTTCATGGCATGTATCCTCACTATAGCCTTCAACACCTGAAAAATTAGTGGAAGAATTTGACTGATTATAGAGGCTGTTTTCCTTGTTCCACTGCTTCTTCTAAAAGGGATACTCAGCAGAACTTGCCTTTTTTTTTTTTTCATTTTGTGCTGTCTGCATGAGTAATTACCTCCCTGATTTCTGAGATGCAATTGAGTAGCTTCCACATTAGAAAAATCCCAAGATTGATAGAGCCATCTCTCCTAAAGGATTAGTTTGCTGCTGTAATTCCACTGAGTAGGTCATTCAAATAGCAAAATGCTACCAAGTCTAATTCCTGCTGCTGGCAAAAGCCAGGTGCTGATACCTGCTCAGGAGGAGCTGGGCAGGGCTCCTGCCTTGGGAGGGAGGGAGGGGAGGAAAAGGAGCTTTGTGCTCCCGGGATGGGGCAGCTCTGGGGCTGCTGCTGCTGGAAAAACCCGGGAAAAGAGGGGGAATGTGCACAGAGGGTGAGGAGTGGGGCACAGGTTTAGGGATCCACCAGGGAGCTCATCCCAGGATTTAAGGATGAGTTAGTTGGGATGGCTTCGGGATGGCTTCGGGATGGCTTCAGGATGGCTTCGGGATGAGTTTGGGATGGTTTGGGGTGGCTTTGGGGTGGTTTTGGGATTGGTTTTGGGATGGCTTTGGGATGGTTTGGGATGGCATTGGGATGGTTTGGGGATGGTTTTGGGACAGTTTGGGATGGCTTTGGGATGGTTTGGAGATGGTTTGGGATGGCTTTGGGATGGTTTTGGGGTGGCTTTGGGATGGTTTTGGGATGGTTTTGGGATGGTTTTGGGATGGTTTTGGGATGCCAGGGGAGTGCCCCGAGAGCCCAGCACAGCTGTGGAGGGGAGGATTATCCCAGGGATGGGCAGGAGCAGACTTTGAGTCATTTCCCAGGCTCAGACCCAGCTCCACCCGGGCCGATGTTCCTGGGAAGCCCCTCCAGGTGCAGAGGGGCCACGTGGGGTCCCAGCTCCCACTGAGGGATGTGTCCAAGGCAGTCCCAGCTCCCACTGGGGGATGTATCCAAGGCAGTCCCAGCTCCCACTGGGGGATGTATCCAAGGCAGTCCCAGCTCCCACTGGGGGATGTGTCCAAGGCATTCACAGGCACAAGAATTCCTTCTGTACTCCCCCACCATCGGCTCTCCCAGCCAGCAGTTCTAGAGCAGGCTCTCTAATTCACTGGAGATGTTCTGGGAAGGTTTGGAAAGTGCTCAGCAGCACGGTGCCTTTCCATCAGAACCCACCTTCCAAATATCTGAATAATGATAGCAGAGCTTTGGAGGGAGGAGGGAGGCAGGAATTCCTCTAAACCTCCCAGGTGTAACCATGAGGGTACAGAGAGCAGTTGGGATCATCATAAGTAATTGTGCCAATGTCATTTTATCAGGGAAAAATTACTGACTTCTCTTTCACTCTGCCAGACTAAAAATAAATTTATTAACTAAACCAACATCTTAACCAAAATAAGCATATTAAAAAATAACCCTAAAATTCTGAACACCATTTTTTTTCAATTAAAATACTAAAAGCGTGGTAATCTCTTAAATTCACCAAGATATGTTTTATAATAATCCAAGGGGGGAAAAATCTACAAAATACAAATAATAAATATAAGTTTTTTAAAGTAAATAAATGCTTTATTTCCACTGAACTACCCCAGGGGCCAAGCCGTACCTGGGCTGATACAAAGCCCCTTTCTCTGCCCTGATCCATGTCCTTTCCATGCAAACTGAGCTCTGCTCAGGAGAGGCTCAGCAATTTCCATCAGTGGCGGATGTGGAAGTTAATTTGAAAGGCAGGAATAAATCTTAGGCGTGCTCTGAAGTCAGTTTAACTGAAATGCAAAAGCTCCTTGCAAGTCGGGGGCGCATTTCAGGGACTGAAATTCCGGCTCCCCAGACAAGGCACAGATGCTGCCTTTCCTTCTCCCAGCAGCTGCAGGGGCCGTGCAGCAGAGCTACCCTGTAGCAAAACATCTGGAGAAAGCTGGGGAGGAGAATAACAAACACCTCCAAATTCCACCAGGCACAGCCCTGAAAGTGACTCTATGGAAGGAGAAGGGCTGGGGGGAGCAGGGAGCCGAACCTCGGGCAGCCCTCGAGGGAGGAATTGGCTGGTGCCACAGGGGATGGGCCAGTCCTGCCCTGCCCCTGGGCCCACCCTTGGCAGGGCAGCGGTTCAGATCCCACATTCCCGTTGTTCCCTGCTCCTCACTCGGGAACTGCCGGCTACAGCATGATCAGAGAGCTCTACAGGCTGGCACGGAGCGATATCTCACTGCTGCACACAAAGAACACCGACACTTCAGTTCTTTCAGACACTCTTCTCCTGGCAAAGATTCCCAAAGTGATGGCATCCCTCCATTCCTCACCACAGCCTCCCCTGGTTTATTCCTGGAGTTAGGGCATCCCTCCATTCCTCCCCACAGCCTCCTCTGGTTTGCTCCCATCCTGTAAAGGCACCACTGCAGTGACTCATCCCAGTCCTGGGATCCCAGACTGGTTTGGGTTGAAAGGGACCTTGAATCCCATCCTTGTGCTGCTCTGGGCACCCACATTTCCACCTGCATTTCCACCCACATTTCCTCTCACATTTCCACCTGCATTTCCACCTGCATTTCCTCCCACATTTCCTCCCACATTTCCACCTGCATTTCCACCCACATTTCCACCCACATTTCCACCCACATTTCCACCCGTATTTCCATCCACATTTCCTCCCACATTTCCACCTGCGTTTCTTCCCGCATTTCCTCCCACATTTCCACCCACATTTCCACACACATTTCCACCCACATTTCCTCCCACATTTCCACCCGTATTTCCATCCACATTTCCTCCCACATTTCCACCCGCATTTCCACCCACATNCCCCCTTCCCCCCCCCTTTCCCCCCCCCTTTCCCCCCACATTTCCTCCCACATTTCCTCCCACATTTCCCCCCACATTTCCTCCCACATTTCCCCACATTTCCACCCCAGGACCGCGGGATGGAGTCCAGACGTTGCAGGAAAGCCGAGACCTGAAACGCAAGCGTTACCTGCGGCCGGGGAGTGGCCGCGAGAACAACGACAAAGACCCACTTTAACACCTCTTCCCGTGGCACCGACAGCCCCCGGCCGTGGCTCGCTTTGCCACCGGTCACCGCTGCAGGGACAGGAGGCACTGAAGCCATTTCACCCGAGTCCCCCGTGTCTGAACTGAGGATGGCCGGGAACTGTTCCCAGGAGTGGAGCTCGTGTTCCAGGGCTCGGATGAGGCAGGGGCAGGAGGGAGAGTCTGGCGAGGAGCTGGTTTGCTAAACAGAAATCCTGCTGTTTACAGGGGATTCTTTGAGAAACAGAGGTTTTTGTTTTTTTTCCCTCCTCTGAACGATGGAAAAAATCCTTTAAAAATGCCGAATTGGGTAAAATTCTCCAAGGTGCCTTTATGAAGAGCTGTGCTCCTGGGATGTTGCTAAGGTGACAGCCATTCCCTGCACTGCTCTTTTGGGGGAACACTCCACACTGAGCCCATGATCCCAACACTCTTTCAGTGATTCCATCACTACGAAATCAAAAACATCCTTTGTTTTGTTTTTGCAGTTTCACCGGGGCAAAGAGTGGGATTTCCCACAACACAGGGCAGCTGAAGGATGCCCTGGGAGTGGGAACACAGCATCTCCTCAAGAAAGACAGTGGGAATTCCGCCTCATTCCCTGTGCAGGACTGGATCCCGAATGGCCCAGGTCTGAGCTCAGCACCTTCCTAGGCTAAATGAAATCTGTCCTGGGGGTGTTTCTGACCAAAACAACTCTGGGGCCTGCCAAGGGGACCAAGGGGCAGGGGGCAGCCCCCAGCAGATGCAATAACGCCCTGCAGGGGCCGTGCAGGACCGGCTGTCTCAGCACCTCCAGCCCCGCGGGAGGCACTGGCAAGGGCACGAGCATCACTGCAAACAAGGCAGGGAAAAGAGATGAAATCAGAAAACCTCTCTATCAATCTGCCAAGCTGTCAGAGAGGCTTGTTCTGAAACAATTCCCCTCATTTCCAGTAAGTGATGTCAGGAGTGGATAACAGGCACAGACAGCGGCTCTGGAGACAGCCCCGCTCAGCCCCGCTGCCCTCGGTGCCCGCTGACAGCCAGGCCGGGCACTGCTGCCCTGGCACCTCTGCTGCCACCCAGGGCTCCCGGGCACGGCGCTCCCGGGGCTGCCTCCACCCTGAGGGGAGCAGGTCACGGCCAGCTGGGGCACTGGGGAGCCTGAGCAGGGCCTGAACTCCAAGGGAAATCCAGCCTGTGCACCAAAAAACACCTCACAGCGCAGCCCATAAAACATAAAATCAGCATTATCAGGAAATTAAAGAAATCAAGGAAGAATCTGTCAGTCACCTCAGCTGGAAATGTCACTAAGAGCAGCCTGATGCAGCCAGCACTAAGGGCACAGTCCTGGTTGGGGAGGGGGCAGAGGCTGATGGGGACGTTGGGAAGGGCAGAGCTGGTGGCTCCAGACCACGGGGACAGGGGCAGCACAGGAACCACGGCATTTCAACCCTTTTCCTGGGTATTCTCCAGGAAAGAAACAAACCTGGGGTTGGTTGTGCCCAGACAGTCATGGGCAACCCCAGGAAAAAGTCTCCTGAGCTGCCCATGAGTTTCTGCGCTGCCCTGGAGCCCCAGGAACTTTGCACCAACCCAGTCCTCGAATTCAGAAGTGGCCAACGTGCTCTTAAACCTGGTACAGGAACAGTCCTGGAGCCCTCAACCCCTCCAAACCGTGGTTCTCCCCCACAGCTGAGGGTGAGAAATGACACCCCACCTTTTTAAGGTTATTCTTGTGTTTACACAGCCCTGTGTGAAGTTGGAGTTCTTCAGAACAACCCAGCAAGGCCAAGGCTGGTGCTCCCTCCAACAGACCTCCCTGGGAACACTTTCTGCCCCACCTCCTACCCAGCCCTTTTCTTGCCTCTTTATTTGATGGCAACTTTGGACACGAAGACTTCCTGACACGCTACTGAGTGTCCAGAACCATAAATATTGTAAAAAAAAATCAATTTCTACTCTCTCTTCCCTTCATTGTTCCATTTTTAAAAGCTGCTCCCTCAGGACCCTCTTTTGTTTACATTTTTAATCCATGGATTCTCATCTCCTTGCAGGTTTCAAACTTCTACAATTCAGTAAATTACATTTTTTTTTGCCTCCTAAATTCAAGCGTCCATTAAAATTCGCCTGAGCACAGGAGGAGTTTCCCCTGTCCCACCTCCAGCCTCCTCTGGTCTCCCGGAGCAGGGAAGAGCTCCCAGCACAGAGTTACCCCACTGCTGGTTTGTGGCGTTCCAATTATCTCCTTTGTTTGTCCTAACGAGGAGAGAAAACCTCGGCCGCTTGAGCGCCGCTGGAATCAGCCAAACCTTTGTGCCACTTCGGTAATTGCTGCGCCGAGGCTTTCCCTGGGTTTTTCAGGGGTCCGGCCGGACTGTCCCGCGTGGAGCTGGAGCTGCTGGGGCACCAGCTGAGGATGAAAACCAGCCCAGCACACGGGAATACCCAGGGATGCAAACACAGCCCTGGCGCAGAAAGGAGCCTCACTGGGCAGGAGTCGGTGCCTGAACCTGCAGCTCGTTCTCTGAAACCTGGGTCAAGCAGAGGAAGGGGAGGGGGCTGGAACCGGAGCTCATCAGGATTTTGGGGCTGAGGCTCCTCCCGAGCCTCTGGGAGGGAGGAGAGGGGCAGACAAAGAGGAGCTCTGCTCCTGTGTTCAGCCTTCCTCACCCCTCCTCTGAGAGTCACCCAAAACACAACAGAAAAACATCAGGGAACCGCCCAGGGTAAATTATCAGCCAAAAGAGACCCCGGAGATGATTAAAACAACATTTTAAACGGTCACATTTTGTAGCAAAGTCTTTCCAAACACCGCCTATCTCTGTCCTCAGGAAGAGCTTTTAGTACCCATCGCCTGCAAAGAGAAACAAACCTTTTCTAATTCAAATTCTCTTCATCCTAGCTTTCAAATAATTTTCCATTCCTTTGTTCCAGGGCGCAGCTTTGGGATGGGGCTGGAAGGGGAAAGTGGCTGGAAGGGGAATTGTTTGGAAGGGGAAGTGGCTGGAAGGGGAAGTGGCTGGAAGGGAAAGTGGCTGGAAGGGAAAGTGGCTGGAAGGGAAAGTGGCTGGAAGGGGAAGTGGCTGGAAGGGAAAGTGGCTGGAAGGAGAAGTGGCTGGAAGGAGAAGTGGCTGGAAGGGGAAAGTGGCTGGAAGGGGAAAGTGGCTGGAAGGAGAAGTGGCTGGAAGGGAAAGTGGCTGGACGCTGCAGGCCACACTTCAGTGCCTGCAGGGCCCACTGCACACCCAGCTCCAGAGGCAGCTCCGTGCCTCCCAAGCCCCCGGGGCACTGCCGGAGGCTGCGGTGAGGATGGGCAGCGCTGCAGCCCCGTCCCGGCCTCGGCCCTCGGGAGCGCTCAGGCAGCTCTGGGGCGCTCGTGTCCTCCTTGGCTCCGCCGCCGCACCCTCCTCACCCCCGGCACCGGCATCTCCGGGAGCGCGGCCCCGGCGGCTCACGGAGGAGGAGGAGGAGGAGGAGGAGGAGGGTTGTACAGTCACGGGGAGGCACAGCTGGAACACGGGAGAGCTGGGCACAGGTGAGCTCCCGCAGGGAGCAGGAGACAGAGGTCGGGGCCAGCCTGCTCGGCCGCCTGTCCTGCGCCTGCCGCGCCCTGCCCTTCCCTGCAGCCCGGGATGCTGTTTACCAGGAGCCATAGCAACTTCCAAGGCCATTAGCCGCAATCACAGCCGGCTCCAGCACCTGACTGAAGGCTTGGATGTGTGATATTTAGTCTGACCTATAAAAATATCTCTGGAGCAACCTGCGTGCATAAGTGTCACATCAAATGTTTGTCATACACGGGATGTGACACCGGGCACCTGACGGAGCCTCGCTGCAGCTGAGGGGGGATCTGCCCCTCTAAAAGGCTCCTAATGTTCCTCTCAGACACTACAAAGCCCTGCTGGTGACAACGGCCAGGCCGTGTGTGACAGGCAGGTCCCCTCTCCTCCTCGCTCCCGGTCGGATATTCTGAGTTACCCTTCCCAGTGGCTTTCTCAGAGGTGTGTTCATCGCCGTGCGGACCCAGGACTCCCTGCAAAGGCCACCAGCGAGAGCAAAGCGCCGCCCTGGGGCTGGCTGAGCACGAGGAGGGGCTGGGGGAGTCGTGGGATGGGTCAGGTTTGGGGCTGTGGGATGGGTCAGATCTGGGTCTGTGGGATGGGTCAGGTTTGGGGCTGTGGGATGGGTCAGGTTTGGGGCCATGGGATGGGTCAGGTTTGGGGCTGTGGGATGGGTCAGGTTTGGGGCTGTGGGATGGGTCACCTTTGGAGCCCTGGGATGGGTCAGGTTTGGAGCCCTGGAATGGGTCACCTTTGGAGCCCTGGGCAGCTCTGGAGCCCAGCAGCAGCCTGGGCTGGCTGAGCACGAGGAGGAGCCCTGGGATGGGTCACCTTTGTGGGAGCTCTGTGGGAGCCCAGCAGCAGCCCAGGCTGGCCAGGCAGGGCTGGGAGACACCAGCAGCCCCGTGGGACGTGCTGCTCCCACAGGTGAACACCTGAGGCAGCCCCAGCCTGCCCTGGGAGCAGCCAGCGCCCTGCTGCTCTCCTCAGCACTGAAAGCCCCTCCTAACCACAGAACCACTGAATGAACCAGGCTGGAAAGGACCTCTAGGATCATCCAGTCCAACCTGGACCTGACCCAACAGCTCCTCCTCCACCAAACCCTGGCCCTGAGTGCCACGTCCAGGCTCTGTCAGACGCCTCCAGGGACGGTGACTCCACCCTTCCCCGGACAGACAATTCCTGTGTTCAGTCACTCTTTCAGTGAGGAGTTCCTTTCTAACATCAAACCTCAGCTTCCCCTGGCACAGCTCCTGCAGGGCAGCTGGCCTCTGCTGCTGAAGGCTCATGCTGAGCTGAGTTCTCCTGGGGGAGCAGGCACTCGGGGGCACTGGTGCTCTCCAAAGCAGCCGTGCAAGTCCTGCAGGTGCTTTCCAGCACCCCACCTGCAGAGCTGCTGCAGCACCTCCCTCTCCCTCAGAAGGCACAACTCTCTCCTCCTGTTCTTTGCCACAGACACGGGGCTGGGGCTGCCCACAGAGCCTTGGAGTGCCCATCCCTGGAGGTGTCCAAGGAATTCCTGGAGGTGGCACTCAGAGCTCTGGGCTGGGGACAGGGTGGGGATGGGGCACAGCTGGGACTCCATGGGCTGGGAGGGCTTTTCCAGCCTCAGAGATCCCGGGATTCTCTTCCCAGATGAAGCAAAAATGCAAAACTTGTCTTGGTTTTGCCCAAATTCCTCTCTGAGGAATGGCCTGGCCATTTCTGACCTCAAAACACTGCAATGTTTAAAATCTCCCAACACAGCTGGGAGAAACACCAGATTATCTGGCCAAGGAACTGGGGGAATTCTGTGCCTCGAGGTCCCTGTGGAGAACGAGCCACTGGGACACAGCCACACTTAAACTCCTTCCATTGCCTTGATGTTTCCTTAAAAAATTCCCATTGTGGATGGCCAATAGTTACAGGAAGAGTTTTGGAGGCTGTTCTGTCTGTTACTGGGAAATGGGGCCTCACAAAGGGTGTTGAACCAAAAAAGTCCTTCCAGAGTAAATAAAAACATCACATAAATAAATCAAATAAAAACATGTATCTTATTGTGCTGCTATATGGAACCTAAAATATGATACACATGCAAATTCCAACAAATTATTCATTAAAAAAATTAAAAAGAGGAAGTTTTGAAGGCTGAAGAAAACCAGTCTAAGATTTCATCTGAATCTCAGACATTTCACTCAGCTCTCCTGCAAAATCCTGCCTCTGACAGGCTTTTCACCTCTGCAGCCTCTGACCTTTCTGTGTAGTATGTAGATTTTAAATTTAATTCATATTCATCCTCCACGTGGCTTCGTGGGGCTTTTCTCTCAAAAGTGGGATATTTATTGTCACAACAACGTTACAGGGCATTAATTAATGTGGTACTTTCAGAATTGGTGCCTGGGGACTGAGCAGAAAGTACCAGCAGAGTGTGAAATGCTGCCCTGGGCACTCCTGGGCACGGGAACAACTTGGAGAATGTATATTCATTAACTTGCAGCCTCCCCAGGAATCACCAGGAGCCACAGAAAGGCTGAGCTGAAGCTGTTACTCCCAGAAATATGGCTTTAAGCAAGAATTTGCTTGATTTTCAGCAACATTTCTGAATGCCAAGCACTACATGAATATGATGTTCTTGCATAAAAATAGTTCTATCAGGAGGAGTTACAATGGTTTCCAGCAGTTGTTGTGGTTCATTTAAAAAATGGAGCAAATAAATTAAATTATCTCCTCTAGATAAAAAAAAAATTGGTTCTTTGATGTAGGACTGGGAAAGAGAGGGAAAGAGAGGGAAAGATCAGGTGTATTCCTGTGGTGTCTGTCAGAAATCCCTGTTTGTGCAGGAATTTTCCACCTTTCACTGACCCTAAATCCACCCTCGTGCATCTTAAACCCCTCTCTGAGGGATGGCAAAGGCTCACAGCCAAAGAAGACTGTAATGCTTAAAATCCACAAATCATTTTAAAAATGAAACCTGAATCTAAAAGCATTTAAACCACAGAATGACTGAAGAAAGGTAAGTTGGTATTAATGTAGAATTCCCACCCAAATTCACTTTGAGATGATCAAAACATGATCAGCCCCAATGACACCAACAAAGTTTAATTCATTTGTTTATGAGCTAAATATACTCTGTGATTTGAGAATATCAGGAAAGTTTTACTCATATTTAATGGTTCTTCAAATCTGTGCCCTAAACAGAGCAAATGATTATTTTAAATTTAGTTGAAATCCAGGGATCTGTGTACCTGGACAGGTTGGGCAGCCAGGTCAGGTGAAATAACCCAGGTATTTTCAAAGCTGTGTTTCACACAAATGGGAAATTGTAGGGATGACTCCCAGCCTGGAGACACCATTCCCTTATTTAATGTCTATTTTTAAAAGTGCCTGAGATTTTCTCTGTAAAAAAATAATGAACTTTACAAAATGTCACTTTACTAACAGAAATTATGGCTTGAATATCTCAATGTGAATATTAAATATATAAAAAAAATAGAGAGAAAGAAAATTTCATTTAAATAATGCTGAGGTTGTGACACAAGCTGCCAAAAGTGGGGAAATGCAGAGTCACAGCTGACACTGCCCTTAATTCACACAACTTTGGCCAAGGTCAGGAGGGCAAAAGTGTAACTCCAGTCTGGGTATCGAGTTTGAAGACTTTGATTTCTTTAATTTTGAATTTATGTCTTAATACATTCTAAAGATAATTTTAATCCCCTTATTTAAGATAAAACGGTGGCCTGTGAGAGCTGGAGAGGGACTGGGGACAAGGGATGGAGGGACAGGACACAGGGAATGGCTCCCAGTGCCAGAGGGCAGGGATGGATGGGATATTGGGAACTGGGAATTCCTGGCTGGGCTGGAATTCCCAGAGCAGCTGTGGCTGCCCCTGGATCCCTGGAAGTGTCCAAGGGGCTGGGAGCAGCCTGGGACAGTGGGAGGTGTCTCTGCCATGGCAGGAGTGGCACTGGAGGGGCTCTGAGTGGGATTCCTGATTCTGTGTGAGGACAGTCCCCATGTCCCTGTGTCCCTCTGTCCCTGTGTCACTCTGTCTCTGTGCCCCTGTGCCCCTCTGTCTCTGTGTTCCCTGTGTCCCTGTGCCCCCTGTG
>VZRX01007157.1:9211-23894 GCA_013398075.1 Notiomystis cincta
GGCGTGGAGAACGTGCTGCTGGTGCTGAGCCACGACCTGTGGGCCGAGGAGCTGAACCGGCTGGCGGCCCGCGTGGACTTCTGCCCGGTGCTGCAGGTGTTCTTCCCGTTCAGCATCCAGCTGTACCCGCGCGAGTTCCCGGGCCACGACCCCCGCGACTGCCCCCGCGACGTGGGCAAGGCGGCGGCGCTGCGCCTGGGCTGCATCAACGCCGAGTTCCCCGACTCGTTCGGGCACTACCGCGAGGCGCGCTTCGCGCAGACCAAGCACCACTGGTGGTGGAAGCTGCACTTCGTGTGGGAGCGCGTGCGGGCGCTGCGGGAGCACGCGGGGCCCGTGCTCTTCCTGGAGGAGGATCATTACCTGGCGCCGGACTTCTACCACGTCCTCAAGCGGCTCTGGGCCCTGCGGCAGCGCGAGTGCCCCGAGTGCCAGCTCGTGTCCCTGGGCACCTACAGCCCCGTGCGGGGCGGCTTCGCTGGCCGCGCCGACAAGGTGGAGATGAAGACGTGGAAGTCCACGGAGCACAACATGGGCATGGCCTTCGGCAGAGACACCTACCAGAGGCTCATCGAGTGCACGGACGCCTTCTGCACCTACGATGACTACAACTGGGACTGGACTCTGCAGCACTTGACTGTCTCTTGTCTTCCAAAGTTCTGGAAAGTGCTGGTTCCCGAAATCCCCAGGATTTTTCACACGGGGGACTGCGGCATGCACCACAAGAAGTCCTGCAGACCGTCCACCCAGAGTGCCAAAATCGACTCTCTCTTGAGCAGCAACCAACAGTACCTGTTTCCCGAGGCGATGAGTGTCAGTAAAAGGTACTCCATGGCTCCCCTGTCCCCTCACGTCAAGAACGGAGGGTGGGGAGACATCAGGGACCACGAGCTCTGTAAGAGTTACCGCAGACTCCAGTGAGGATCCTCCTCGCAGCCGCCTTTTCTTCTCGAGTCGTTCCCTCGTGTCTTTCACAGGCACGCACGTGTATAAACAGCATTTATCAGTTGGTTTCTGCTTTAATATGAATAAACATTCTTGTTAAAGGTGTCCCAAAATAGTAATCTCTCATCTTTGGCAACCACGTTTTGGAAACGGGTGACGTGCTGCAGCCCCTACGCAAAAAGTGACCTGCTGCTGTGTTTGCTGGGAGGAGGAGGAGGAGGAGGAGGAGGAGGAGAACACTTTTTAAGTGCATCTTTTTTGGTGCTTCAAAGCTCTGGTGGTGCCTGAGGTCCCACCCGGGGTCACCTCACGCCCGACCCCCGAGTCCCGGTTCGGTTGCGCTGTGTCGATGAATATATGAAGGATGAAAACAAAAATAAATAAATTCCATTGTTTTTACTACAATGTAGATAAATATATGATTTTTTTAGTTCTGCCAAAATAAAAATTCCGTTGTTTTGTAAGCCTAGAGAAGTTCTTGCTTGTCAGCAAAAAGATGATGTCACCTCGTGTTCCTAAAAAGTCAGGATGGGAAGGAGGGGGGAGTTTCTCTCCTTTAATCCCGAGGGCTGGACAAGTGCCATCACCCCTTCTAGCAGTGTGCATTTAACTTCATCACATTTTTAATGATACTCATTAATCGAGGCAGAAGAGAGGAGCAAATTGGTGGCACAACACCTCTTTTGTTGGGATTTTTTTTTAAACAGTTGCTTTGAAATCAGCTGAGTAAGAAGCGCTGCTGTGTGGTGGGAGGGGGCTGAGCTGGAGCCACGGAGCCTTTTGGGAATGCTACAGCTGCTTTAGTGCCACTCCTCTTTGAACTCTGTGTGGCAGAAGCACCTCAGCAGCTTCTGCAGAACGGAGAAATGCGTTAGGGAAAGAAAATGCTGCTTTTTCTCTTTCCCCAGGGGTTGTTTAACTGTAATTTTGGCAGGTAATTGCTCCGTGTTCTGTTCCGCTGGGCCGGGGCCGGTGCTGAGGCTGTGCTGGTGCCTCACCCTCGGAGAGCTCTCCCAAAACGTTGGTGGGGGTTGAGCTCAGCCCAGCAGAGCTCCAGCAGGGAGGGAAAGCCAGGTGCTCTGGGCAGCTCGGAAAGCCACACTCACAGCACAGCCCCAGACTGGTGTTTCACACAGAACTGTGACAGCAAGGCCAGAGCCGCCCCGAAATGAGGCAAACTGAACTCTCCTCTGAAACACCTCTCCAACGAAAACAGAAGCTGCTTCAGCAGCAGTGAGAAAGGGGAACAGGAAGTTTATTATTAGATGTGTTCTCTTGCTTATTGTGCTTTAGGGAGGTGAAAAACGCTGAAACTCGAGGGAAACTGTGAAAAATAAATCTAATCTGGATAAAGAGAATCCATTTCATGAATTGTAAATACTTCAGAGCAGACATGGACCCAGAGGATGTTCCTGTGCACTGGAATTTGTTCAGCTGGGGGATATCTGGGTGCTGCAGATCTGAAACACAGCGCTAGGATGGAATACAGGGTATAAATGTTGATTATTTCTAGGAGACTAATTAGAACTTCTCTGGGTAATTAGAAATTTCATTTGATTGCTAAGAATCACTGCGAGTCTAATCCTGCAGTTATCACAAAATGAAAGGTTTGGAAAATGATGAATACTGCTCGATTCCCAAGGGAGCCATTAGACCGAGGATATATACAAATAATCCTTGAAACGTAGGAAGAGAATAAAAAATTTATGTAAACAATAAAGATACATTTTTTTTCCGGGAGCTCAGAGTCACCTCCAACTGCAACTTGCCTTGTAAGTAAAATTATTGCCAGACAATTGTTAAACTCCAAAAACTGTTAACAATGTAAAGTTTTGATGTTGCACCGGTTTCAGTGGGAACCCGTGGCCTCCTCTGAGCCCTGAGGTCATCCACCAGCACATGAAAGTCAGAGCAAGCATCAAACAACAGAAGGAAATCCTAAAATAATGCAACTAATCCAGCTCGTAGAGCAAAGGGCTCTGGAACAGGACGGGGCAGCGCGTTCGGTGCTCGCGGAGGAGCCGCACGCTCCCGTCCCCGGGGTTCACCTCCCGCAGCACGGGGGAGCCCGCCCTGCTGCCCGGCCCCGGGGCTGCCTCCTCCTCCTCCTCCTCCTCCTCCTCCTCCTCCTCCCCCGGCAGCGTTCCCCGCTTCCCAGAGCGCGGGGCCGCGTCTCCTGCTGCAGCAGCACTTTCTAAACCGGGCTCCTCTCTCGCAGCTGAGCCGGCAATGGCTGAGCCGGCGGCAGGAGGTTCGCGCTGCGAACAATGGGGTGAAGCAGAGCCCGCTGTTCCCATTGTTCCCGCTGCGGGAGCGGGGCTGGATCCTGCGCGCTCCTCGCGGGCAGGACACTTTGTTTCCGCCTTTGTCTCGGGGTAGTTGCCGTTGGTCTCTCCAGCAAGGGCTCCCCCTGAGCTGCCAAGTGTTTCTTCTCCATCACGTTCCTGTGGCTGTCAAGGAAATAAATGAATTATTTTATAGCTGGAACAAACTGTGCACACAAAGACAGGAGAGATTTGTTTCTCCAACAGCTCAGCTCCGCTGGGACAGTGGAAAGTTTCCCTGCCCACGGCAGGGGGTTGGAAGCAGATGATCCTTAAGGCTCCTTCCCCCCCAAATCAGGCTGTGATTCCATGATTCCCCTTCTAGAAGCCAAGTGAGAGGGTGCCCAGGTTTTCCTGCTCTTGCCTGGCACGTGGGAATGAGTGGCAGCGAGGTCCTGCTGCTTCCCCAGGGCTTCCCCTGCTCGAGGAAACGCTGCTGGGCAGCGGCTCCTCACCACACCCAGCCCGGTTTCCAAATCTCACAGCCACAGAATCAGCCGAGGGATCCCAGCTCTCCTGGCAAGGGTGTGTTGGAGCTTTGCAATTAGGGAAATTACCAGGACTTGTCATTGGCCTCGGGAGAGGAGGAGCCAGGAGAGGTGCTGTCCAAACAGCAGCTCCCCAGCGTCACCTTTATGGGTGTTTTGGCAAAAACTGCTGGCAGAGTGAGGATCAGTAGGGATCTCTCCAAGAGCAGCTGGATTCATGGATTCAAAGACTTTCTCACACCCCCAAACCCCTGCTGACTCCAGCAGGAAACACGAGGAACACCAAGCAGTCAGTCCTTTCCAAGCTGCACAATTCTCCCACGTGATCCTGGAATACCCCGAGTTGGAGGGACCCTCAAGAATCATCGACCCCAACTCCTGGCCCCACACAGGAGCAGGAATGTGATGGTTGAAGGTATCTCAGCTGCCCTTTAAGTCCCAAACAGGCTCATCTGCTCTCCAACGTTTCATTTTTAAGTACAACCCACAGCAGCTCTGAAAGTTAAGCTGGATCCATTATCTTCAGGAAACTCCTCGGGCCTCCAGCCCAGTTCCAGAGGTCGTGTGCTTTGTCTGAACTTGCCTCCCAAAAACCAGCTACACATTAACCCCAGCTGCAGTCCCCAGTTCATGGCCACAGCTGTGACCTGGTTGTTCCTGCATTTCATGTTTCCTTTAAGGAAAGTTTCATCTCCATTTTGGATGCAGTGCCTACCACGAAATCCCAGTGAATGTGGGGGCTTTACCTCACATTTTCCTCCTTACAAAATTAACATTTTGATTTGTTCATCTGCCCATCTCTTTTGCCAAGGGAGGACAGTTTAATCCCGTGGCAGACCCCAGAACCAGCCTGTCTTGTTCTAGACAGAGGAAGAAGAGCCTGAATGAGGCCTGAAACTACAAGGATTGAATTTGAGACCAGTGTTTAAGATTAATAGCCTCATGTTTAATTATCTACACAACAGGAACCCACCAAGTATTCCAATACATGAATTGAATAAAGATGAGACAGGATTCTGCCCAGACAAAACCCTCTAGGATTTCTCTACCTGTACAAGGCTGAAAGAGTGAATTACTCCTGCCCAGGAAAAAGCACTTTTTTTAATGATTGGATCACAGCTCTCCATCTTCCAAATGAAACAGAGGAGGTTTCAATCCTTTGGTCACATTAAATGGCACAAACACGGGCTTTACTTCTGAAAACTGACATTTACACGGGAAAATAACCCAGTCCTGGGTTTTCCCTGTTTTCTCAGGACAAAACAAAGGAACAAAGCTGTTTCTGTGGGATTTGATAGGATCTTGCTGAAGAGAATAAATCAGCCTGTGCTGCTCCCAGGGATCCTTACCTCCAGCCTGATTTGAATTCTGTCCTCAGTAACATCCAGTACTTCAATTAATGGCTGGCTTTCCAGTGCTGATTGGGAGCAAGGGGAAGGGCAGAAAGCAGTGCCTAGAAATCCATCAACGTTCTCTTCACTGACAAACAATCTTTCCTAAAGAAAAAAGAGAGGAAACAGCAGGTTATGTTCTTTTTGTGCTAAACTTCAGGGGTATTGGGGCTGAAAACTCAGTGCCAAGAAAGCCAGTGCTTCACAAGTTTCACAGCACACTCGTGTCTTGACAGAGAAATTCTAAGTCAGACATTCAAAGAATGAGGTGAAATGAATGAAGACCAAGCTCATTTTGCCTGAAATTACAAATCTGCATCATAGCAAATAGAAAAGAAATGTTATTTCTCTCTTTGGATGGGTGATTAATGCATAGATTTAGACTCTCTCTCAGAAATTATTTATACCAACCTCATTCCACCGTCCTCACCTATCCTAACCCCAGGAAGGTGTTAGACTGGTGTGGGTTTGTTTTCTGTCTGTCTTTGGGAAAACACAAACACCTCCTTGGAGAGGCACTGCAGGATCTTTGCTCCAAGATCAGATCTGGAACACTCAGGGCTGGATCCATTTCACACCCAGCCACAGAGGCTGCTCAGATCTCCAGGCAGACAAGCCAGTTGGAAAAAACAAAAAAGGAGAGCTATCCACAGGCAGAGACACAGCCTGGGGTGTGTTTCCAGGCTCTTCATAAACAACCTGAAACGTGCTGCTACAGGTTTAGAGATTTAAATCAGTAACAGGTAATTAAAGGTCCTAAAATATATCCTGGAGGGGGAGTTTCACAGGAACTGCAGAGCTTTCCCTGTCCTTGTGGTATTCCTACATCATCTGTGTAGGCTGAGGGTAAGGCCAGACACCATAAAAATGGTCTGACCTAGAGGAGTAGTTTAAGATCTGGGGATTACCTTCCTCATTTAATTGGAAATAACAGGGACAAGTTGCAAACTTTCCACAGTAAGTCACACTTTTCAATTTCTCGGTCCAGTTCAACCCTCTTGTCAATCCAATGAAAGTTAAATTCAATTATCACTGACATCTTGCAGACCGAGAAGCAAAAAGGCAATTCTGCACATTTTTGGCCCCCTGTGGATGGAGCCTTATGCACAGCCAGATGTCACATTGTGTCTGAGGTACAAAATTTAACTGTCATCTTGGAAAAAAAAAACAGGATTGGAAAAATAAGCCAGAGTCCTATTTTTTCCACTAGTTAAATTAGAAATCACAATATGGAAAGTCATAACCTACTGTTGGTTTTCCAAGGCAGAGGATTGAATTCATTTTCTATCCAGAAAGATTACAATCCAGGCAAAGAGCCAGCACTGGATGCTGGGATGGTTTGGGGAGAGATTAAAGTACAGCAGAGCTGCCCCGACCGAAAACCCTCTCAGAACACACCTCCTTCTTCTTATTCCCTCGTGCTGCATCCTTTCCTGCCTGCCAGAGAGCTCCAGCCCTGTGGAAAGGCTCTGCAGGGTCCAGGGGAAGGTGTCAGAGCACAGAAAAAGGGCAGGGGCTGCAGACACAAAACGTGTGCAGCACCCAAACTCCCACAAGCTCCTGAACTCCCTCGTGGGGCGGCTCGGGAGGAGAACTCCCAGCTCTGCCCAGGACTGCTTGGCCCACACAGCACAGACAGCTCAGCCTGCCCTGGAGGGGATTTGGGAATCCCCAAACTGCTCAGCACTGGTGGCCTCCTGCACAAGGAGAGCAAAGCACAACCCTCCTCACCCAGCTGAAAAATAAAAGTCATGGCATCACGGGATGGTTTGGCTTGGAAGGGACCTGACAGCTCATCTCGTTCCAGCCCCCTGCCACAGGATTTATTTCAGGACCTTTAATTACCTTGCACTAGACCAGGTTGCTCCAAGTCCCATCCCACTTTTCCTACATAAAATGAGGAAAATAATCTCTTTTCCCTCTGAATCTGCATCTGGCACCCGTGGCTGTGTGAGGGACACTCGTCCCTCCTCAGCTCAATCAGGACTTTGTGATTTGGCAACAAACCCACAGAATCTTTCTGGAGATTTTCTTCCTGATTAAAAGCAAAAGAATTTGTTTTCTGCACAGAAAATACTGTTTAAAAAGCAAAACTCGATGGAAGGTCTGTTATCTGGGAAAGGTTCTTCCCCCAGAGGGTGCTGGCACTGCCCAGGCTCCCCAGGGAATGGGCACAGCCCCGAGGCTGCCAGAGCTCCAGGAGAGTTTGGAGCAGGGTGGGATTGTTGGGGTGTCTGTGCAGGGCCAGGAGCTGCACTGGATGACCCAGTGAGTCCCTTCCCACTCAGGATATTCTACAATCCTATGATTAATCAGAACTTTAAGTGAGGATAAAAAGTAACCGCCTGTGATGTTGCTCTGTTAATTTTGACTCATTACTGCAAATCAATTTTACCAAGTTTCCTCCCAGCCCAACACCATATTCCCATGAGTCTTTACCCTTTTATCCCCCCTGCCCCGTGGCCTGCCATAAATCACGGATCTGGGATGTGTTTGCTGTCAATAAGGTGATTATCCTCAGCCTGTTCCCCCAGCCGGCCGCTGTAACTCAGACTTGGCATTCACGGGGAGCGCACACCGAGGCATTTATATTACTGCAGATGTTATCAAAGCACAGACCTTGGGAAAAAAATGATTCAGGAATTTATTCTAAAACCTGCTCTGCCTTCCAAGCCAGAGCAAACAGAGGACAACCATCTGCAGCTGATTTCAATGACCCTGTAAAATAATTCTTCAATTTAAGCCGTTTATTTTCTGGTATTTACAATACTCTCTTAGCAACTTGGAATTTAATTTGTTTTTCCCTGCACATACTGTCATCTGCTGTTTGGTACACATTCATTCTTCCCTGTGACTAAACTGAGACCAAATTAACATAAACGTTAGCATGACTTTGGTTTCTGGAACACTTCATCACTCAAACCCGTCCTTGTGGCTCTCAGCACCGACAGCACAAAGCTGGTCCCCTCACGGCTGCCCTCAGCACTCACATGGGTTTATTCTGCTTTGATTTACCCAAATTGAAGAGTTTCCATCCAGAGCTACCTCCCACGCAGGCTGCAAGTTTGAAAAGCAGGACAGATCTCAGGCTTAAATTATTTTGGTGGCTCCTGTACTGAGGGGATCAGGGAATCTCAGAATGGTTTGGGTACAGAGGGAATTTAAAGCCCATCCAGTGCCATGGGCAGGGACACCTTCCACTGTCCCAGGCTGCTCCAAACCCTTGGACACTTCCAGGGACCCAGGTCAAAACCCAACAACTCATGGCAGTATGGAAAAGGACCTGGATTTATGGATTTCCTGTCCTCTGTGTTCGTGGGGTCCCAGCTCAGCCTGAGAGTTCGAATCTTCAAAGTGTTGGTACCTGCAGTGGAATGAAAACTTTTCCAAGGTGCTCCTGACTGCAAAGATTAAACAGCTCCAAAGAAGCTTTGATGAGCTTCATCAGTAGGTTAATAATGTTTCCTGACAGAACTGTTTTGTGTAGTCACGTTATTCCCAAAATGCAGCTACCAATTAAAGACTATTCAGAAATTAGTTTGTTTTATAGCACAAGCAAACTAATTATGGTCCTTAATGTAGCTCAGGAAAGAGATTACTTTGAAAAATGTGAAATAATAAGTTTGTTGTGTTCTCCTTCTTTGTCCTTCTCTGACCTCCCAAAAAACTTGCCAAGTCTTGAAATGCTGAGCACAGAATTAACTGAACCAAAAATAAACTGTTGTAAGATTACAGACAACACCCTCAGTTTTCAGCAGCATCTTCCTAGAAGTGACCCCTGACTATTACAATAAGGCTTTATGGTAGCTTGGAAATTGAAAATTATAACCCTGACTCTCAAACAAACTGTGTAACAGCTCCAAATAACTTGGAAATGAGGGCAAAACACCTCTCCAGGATGGATTTCTCCCTGAAAGGTGGCAAAGGTTTAAAACATCCATGTCTTACATTTCCCAACACGGCTCTCAAGGTTTCATGCTTGGTTGACTCTCCAACCAAGGAAAACATTTCTCCACAAGAGCCCTAATTCTGAGCTCAGTGAGCACAAGCACAGCCCAGCACTTCCAGCCCATGGCCTTTTTCACGTGGTCCCAGTGCCAGGAGCAACAGAACTCTGCCAACAGCTCCACACAAGTGATGGAGGGAAATTCAGATGGGATATTGGGAAGGAATTCCTGCCTGGGAGGGTGGGAAAGCCCTGGAAGAGAATTCCCAGGGAAGCTGTGGCAGCCCCAGGATCCCTGGAAGTGTCCAAGGCCAGGTTGGACAGGGCTTGGATCAGCCTGGGATGGTGGGAGGTGTCCCTGCCCATGGCAGGGGTGGGATGGGATGGGATTTATGGTCCCTTCCAATCCAAAGTGCTCTGGGATTCTGTGGTGATTAAGTGCCCCCTATAAGGGGCTGGGATAAGGTGATCTGAGTGGATCCAACCTGGCCTTGGACACTTCCAGGGATCCAGGGGCAGCCACAGCTGCTCTGGGAATTCCAGCCCAGCCCCTCCCCACCCTCACAGCCAGGAATTCCCAATTCCCAGTATCCCACCCAAATCTCCCCTTTTCCAGTTGGAAGCCATTCCCTGAGTCCTGTCCCTCCATCCCTTGTCCCCAGTCCCTCTCCAGCTCTCCTGGAGCCTCTTCAGGCTCTGCAAGGGGCTCTGAGCTCTCCCTGGATCCTTCCCTTCTCCAGGGGAACATTCCCAGCTCTCCCAGCCTGGCTCCAGAGGGGCTCCAGCCCTGGACCATCTCCATGGCCTCTCTGGACTTGTTACACATCTTTTTTTACCAGCTGTTTTCTGAAGGAAAAAGCACCAAGAGTTTCCAAAAGATCTCCTTCCCAAGGCACTGGTGGCTGTGCCAAGCAGAAAAATCACATCCATGTAGAACATCCTGCATGGAGGCCTCAACACTCCCAGAAAAGTTAAACAAAACTTCCCTATCTCTGAGCAATTCCCCCTTGGATCCCTCACACACAGTGTAACTCAGACTTAGCTCCAACCATGAACTCCTCAGGAATGTTCAGTATAATCTTTTTCAGCCTGTAAAGGTTTAAAAAAAAAGCAATGCATAGGAAAGCAGAGGAAATATTTCCTCTGTTTTCCTCTGCTCCCTGCTGTTCCCTGGAGCCCCGTGGGGGTTTACGTGACTTAAATCCTAATATTCTCCAGAAGATCTTTTTAGGAAAGGGATGGGCTGGCTGCAATTCCCTGCCCAGCAAGGGGTACCCAGGGGGGAGCACTGACCGGGGGACTGAGCACACATCCTCTGAACAAACCCATTCCAGGCCTCTGAGAAGGGCAGGAAGGGTGTGGATCAGCCTGAAAGGGAATTCCTGCATCAACCAGTCTTTTTCTAATCCCATGAAAATGAACAGACACGACCCCAAAATTGCTGGCAGAATTCATTACCTGCCAAATGTGTTTCACATGCTGTGAGAACTGAGCCCCCCCAAGTCTCAGCAGCTCAACACACCCCGAGAAAACTGCTTTTTATTTCTGTTAGGAATCAAGCCTTTAACCCCAGGAGGCCAAACATTCCAAGACAGTGCTTTCCAAAGGCACAATTTCCATAATTGCCCAGCTCCAGCACTACCATAAACCAGGACACACTGGGATGTGTTCTCAGAAACCCTGCCTGGCAGGGTTACAAATTTTATTATTATGGTTATTTAACTCCCAATCATTCCTCCTTCATCATGTACTCCCCAAGCTGTGTTGTCTGGAAATGAAGGGCAACTCTGATGCAGGAGTTTCCCAGGCCTGAATTCCCAGGATTTAAGCAAAAGGTATAGAAGGTTACAGTGGATGAACTGCAGTGAGGAGTAATGGAGGGAGCCCAGCCCAGGGCTGGTATTTCAAGGCAGACAGTGATTTTGGCAGTGGGGAAACCAGGCAGCTTTCTCTGGCCATGAGACTCAATTCCCTGGAAAAACAGGGCCTGGAGCAAGCCCTGGAGAAGGATCAGCACTGTGTGGTCTCTGGTGCAGGGACAAAAGGTGGCTTTTAAACCCCTGGAATATGTGACCCTGAGCCCACGATGTCCAAAGTTATGGAATCTTTCTTTTTATAGGATTTTTGGTCTCCACAGCAAGTCATAGAATCATTAGGATGGAAAAGACCTCCAGGATCATCCAGTGCAACTTGTGGACATACTGATCTGGCCAAGGAGTGAAACTACTCACAGTTAAAGTCCAGGGAGCACCAGGGCACTGCAAAAACTGCAAAAAGAGGCACTTGCTGGGATGGGAATTCCAACTGCTGGGCATCTCTGGAAAGTGAGCTCTAAATAGATCCTCTTCCAGCACAGGGATTCAGCCACAGCTGACTACAAAAGGAAAAGCAGCTCTTGAAGTTCTGTTTCAAGCATGGTGTTCTAAGGACAAGCTCAGCTCATTCTTCTCCCAGTATGTGAATTAGACCAACTTCCAAGAAGGAACTGGGAATGATTTGGGCAGGGTGCTGGAACAGCCCCCTGAGGGGCTGAATTAACCCAGTGAGGAACCTGTTCTGTGAAACAACACAGCAACCCTCGGCCTCCAGCAGGAAGAACAGAGCAGAGGAGGAATTCCATTAAAAACCTGGCCAGGTTGGATGGGGCTTGGAGCAACCTGGGATAAGGGAAGGTGTCCCTGCCCATGGGCTGGAACTGGTTGAGCTTTAAGGTCCCTTCCAACCCAAACCATTCCATGATTCACTTCTGCCAGGCACTGTCCTCTGGCAACGCTGCTGTGGGAGAGGAGATGACCAACAAGTGGACTGGGAGGTGCAGGAGAAAATTCCTGCTCACCCAAAAGCTCCCTGGAGGCATTAACAGGGCCCTGCTCTGCACTCTGCAGTGACTGATGCAACTCCTTACAGGTCTCAGTGCAAGAACCACAGCTCTGATTTATAGAACGAGACTCAAGGCAGAAAAACCCCCAAGGTGGCATCAGACAAATGGAAGAAATCAACATAAGTAGAAGAAAAGCGGCCAGGAACAAACAGTGAAGGGCCAGAAGGCAGCGTGTAATAGAGGCTCTAATTAAATATTCATTTTTCTCCCTTCACTCTGAGCGAGTGCAGCTCTCAGGCACTCTGGGGAAATAGCACAGATTAACAAAAAGCTAACAGGACAAATGACTCCAGTTGATTTCTCCTGCTTCAGTTTGCAGGCCCAGTGTCCAAAAGGACTGGAGGCCAGGAGAATCTCTTGGAGTCTGCTGTGAATGAATGGCTGGGAACCTCATGACTAATGCCCAACCTCTTTCTCCTACTCCACCCAAAATATTTTGCAATACATAATAAAATCAGCACATTCAAGGGGCTTTTATAACTCACAAAGCCAAAATCTCATTACTGGGTGGCCTTTTAACAGCTTTCAATCACAAAATGTTCCTCCAATTGCAGTAACAAATCCATATTCCAAACTTCCAACCATTAGTGTACCACCACCACCACGTTCACCAGCAAACCACGATCTCAGTGCCACATCCACAGGTTTTTTGAGCATTTCCAGGGATGGTGACTCCCCCAGTGCTCTGGGCAGCCTCTGTACCTGCACAGGAAACAGGCAGGAGTTTACACAGTGGCTTTTTTGACGTGGCAGCAGCAGCCAGTGCCAGATCACAGCAGTGAACAGCAGCACTGAGTGTTCTGTGGCCCCACTTGCACAGACTTGCAGGCTCCTGCTCCGGTGAAAGCAAAGGAAATGCTCTGCAAACAGCTCAGCGTGGGTGGCTCTCCATAAGTTCATCATCTTTGATACTTCCCCGAAATGATCAGCTCCTCCTTCACAGGAATTGCTGTTGCAAAAAGGTGCCTGGCTGCTAAATGGGAAATTAAACGTGGTTTCAGCTGCACAAACACTGATTGGATAAAAACCTTTCACAATCACACACGAGTCATTTCTAGCTGCAGGGATGGAGCAATTAAGCTGCTCCAAGCCAAGTCTATCCCAGTGGATACACTCAAAGCCTGCCAGTTTCCTGGACTTGCACTGCCACAGCACGTGATCCAAACTGCACAGGATTTTATTGCTCTCAACTCAAGCCAAACTCCAAATCCCATGGCTGGAAGTTACACAAGAACTGTGCAGCTTTAATCCCTGTTCATGAGAAACTGTCTGAGAGTCTGAACTCTCAGAGGAACGTGGCTCTCCATGAAATTTGTGTGAGTGGTTCTGGACAGGTGTCACAAGGTGGGCATTCCTTTGGGGACACTGCCAGCTCCCAGCAGGCACTGTCACCTGGATGCAGCCACTCCACTTTCTCCCATCACGGGAGCATCACTGCCCAGCAACCCATAAAATAATAAAATACCAAACTAGAATCATATTCAGATGGAGAAGGTGAAGATTGACCCCTGCAAACTGGGACAGTTCACAGCTGCTGCTTGCTGTTCTGCTCTGGTTGAACTAAGGGGTGTTCCTGTGGCTGTAAATGGGAATTCTGTCCCAAAATACAGACACAGGGACACTCCTCCTACACTTCATGACAGTGTATGCACTCGTGTGTAAGTCTGGTGTATCATAAAGACCTTTCTTTGTGTGAACAGGCCGTGTGAGCAATTTACAGGGTGAACACTAAGGACATAAAGGACACAGGCGCCGTTTTCATTCATCACCAGAATTTCCCTTAGAAAGAAATCTGTACGGGAGGCAGAAGTCGTTCCAATTCCAAGGCTGAAGGTGTCAGCTCCATGATGCGACCCTGGCGCTGCTCCTACAAGACTCACACAAATCAGGTCACCGCAGCGACATCGGGAGCGGCTCTCGGAGGAAGCAGCTCCCGCCACGGCCAACGTGGAGCTCTCCCTCACCGCTCCTGAGACACCACTCAGCACCACTCAGCACCACTCAGCACCACTCAGCACCACTCAGCACCACTCAGCACCATCAGCCGCCCCCGGCGGCGGCACTGCGGGCAGGTGACACCCAGACGCGCCACTGTTACCTGCAGGGCGGAGGGCTCGAGGCCGAAGCTGAACTTCTCCCACAGCCCGGTGCTGCCGGGGGCCTTGGCGAGCCCCACGACGGCGTTGTGGGCAGAGACGCTGACGCTGCTCTCGGGGGACACGAGCGTGGCCGCGGGGGGGAACCGCAGGAACAGGGCGAAGGCGCCGGTGTCGCTGCAGAAGCGGAGGCTGTAGTGGTGGGCGCCCACGGCCCCACGGACACTCTGCGGCTGGATGCCGGGCACGAGCAGGAGCAGGGTCACGGACGCCTCGTCCTGCCGGACACGGAACGGAGGGCGGGTGGCCGAGGGGCCGGGGTGGCCCTCAGAGGCCGGCGGAGGGGTGTCCCCGGCGGGCATGGCTGGCTCGGGGCCGGCCCGGGGGCGAGCGGCACCGGAGCAGGGCAGTGCCAGGGCCAGCGGCTCGGGGGGTGGATCAGTGGCGGGCTCGGTGAAGGGTTCAGAGCGGGGGTCAGTGGTTGGATCAGCGGGGGATCCAGCAGGTGGGACAGCAGGTGGGACAGCAGGTGGGACAGCAGGTGGGACAGCAGGTGGGACAGCAGGTGGGACAGCAGGGGCTTCAGAGGGTGGATCGGTGGGAGGGGCAGCG
>VZRX01007157.1:24812-39909 GCA_013398075.1 Notiomystis cincta
AGCTCCTCGCGGCCCGGGGCCAGGCTGTAGGGCAGCTGCCAGCGCTGCCCGCCGCGCTCGGCGCGGGCCCGCGGCTCCCCCAGCATGGCATTGCTGCAGACGTTGATGTAGCAGCGGCGGGGGNGAGCCCTCCTGGCTCGTCCGCAGCACGAAGCCCGGTGTCGGGTGCACGAAGCGCACTTCCACGCCGCGCTCCCGCTCCAGCGCCGCTACCTCCTCCTCGTACAGCCGCCGCTGCTCGGGGTCGCTCAGCTCGGCCGCGTACTCGGCGAACAGCGCGCGGAAGCGCTCGTCGCGGAAGGCGCGCTGGAGCCGCTCCGCCTCCTCGGCGCTGAGCTCCAGGTCGTGCAGCCGCCCCGCGCCCGCCATGGCCCCGCCACGGCCCGGTCCGGAGCTCGGCTGTGGGGCCGCCGGACAAGATGGCGGGCGTTGCTGTGGTGACGGTAAACAAGATGGCGGCGCCGGTTGCTATGGAGACGGCAAACAACATGGCGGGCTGTCCCTCAGGGGCAAGGCCTCTCCATTCCGGCCTCGCCTTCTCCCTCCCCTCAGTGGCTTCCAGCAGCCCGTCAGCAGCAGCGCTGCTTCTCCACCATCACCTCCTCGCCCCTCTGCAAAGCTTGTGTTCCCCCGTCCCACAGCGCTGAGCTCCACTGCCGTCCCCTCACAGAGCACTTTTAAATGCCCCGCGGTCCAGCTCACATTCCCTGTACCATTCCCAGCTTCCAGCCCAGCCCCGCTGTCCCTCCCTGTTCCTGCCCCGGGCCATGACAGCACAGGGGGCACTGAAACAGCTCCTGTGACCAAGGTCCCCTCTGTCCTGCCCTGGAGTGGGCACTGGAGTAGCCCCACTCAGGTCTCCATGCCCCACTCAGGTCTCCACATCCACAGGCACCTGGAGCAGGTTTTGGCTCAGTTTCACTCTTTTCCCACTCTCCATCAAGGTTTCCTCCTCCAAGCTTTCTTTAGGAGTTCTACAGGATCATGTCCTTGCTGTTACCTCTCCTTGGCCTGTGTAACACCATCTTCAAACTGGTACAGCCATTAAAAAATACCTCATAAATCTTTCCTGGGCGTTTCCCATCCAAAGAAAAATCCCATTCCCCATTTCCAGACTCCCCTGATGAAAATCAACTATCCAAATTTTCCCTCTCTTTTTCTTTAAAGAGGCTCCTTTCCTGTGGTTCCTCCACTTGCCTTTTTTATGCTTTGCCAATTATTCTTCACTCTGATTTTACCATTTATGTAAACTGACACCAGTTTCTTTCCTTGTAAAAGTTTATTTGTGTACAAAACAAATCGGTTTTGACTTTGAGATTTATTACAAAAAGTCCACAGTACATCATGAAACCAAGGTGTGTAAAAAATAAGAGCTACAGTTGGCTTCACATGGGTCGAGTGCCACGGAAATTCAGAGTCCCTGAAGCTTGCTGAAAATGACAAAAACAATATTTAGAAGGTTTATTTTTAAAACAGTTCACAATGCTACTCTGTTTCTTTGTCTAGCAAAGACTTGATAATGTTTTCAACTATTTAAAAACCTAAAGTATCTCATGGTATTTTTTATTTTCTAGTCTGATCCATCATTAATTTCCTGGGAAAGCTGCTCTAAGAAGGACAAGTTAAATTTATGCTTTTCCTAATGAGTTATACCATTATTATTTTAGACAGGTAAATTTTCATCCATTTTAAACCCTTTGATACATTTTAATATTTTTATTTGTTTCATTTTAATATTTTTATTTATTTTATTAATACTTTTTTTGTGTTGTAGTTGCCTTTTTTACAGTCATTGGGATAAACAAATGCAGATTTAAAAAGATGTGAAGTCAAAGCCTGAAAGTGGCTTCTGGGCTTAATCATCACAAAATGAAGCAAAACTTCTTCCTAAATTTAATTAATTTATGTAACAACCATCATCCCCAGAAACAAATCTGCTTCCCAATTAGGTCTCAATCACTGAAAATCAAACAGTGCAATCATCTCTCTTTTTACTTTTGGATTGTGCTTCCCATCATGGATATTTGTAATTCCTGAATTCATTGTTTTAGCTGTGGTTTCTTGCACTGCCTAAGTGTGAAGTGTGAGTGAAACTGGTTACATTCACTGATTACATTACCAATTTTATCCTGACCAACACAAAGCACAACAAGAAAAAATCTTATTTACCTGTCCTCAACTGTTTTGTTGGAAGGGTAGAACACCTTGAAGGAAAATCCACTTCTGGGAAACGACCCCTGTTGGGGGGAAAAAAAAGAGGAAGAAACCCAGGTTGGTGTGAGGGAGATGGACTGAGGGAGTGGGGGCTGTGGATCTTACGGGGTTGATGCAGAGGCAGTCGGTGTTGGTGGCACAGAAGGGGTCGTGTTTGTCAGCCAGGACGAGCAGGTCCGGCACGGGGTAAACGCGCAGCGCGTAATCGTAGGCCCAGAACACGGGGCTGACGTAGAGCGGCAGCGGGCTCAGGTGGCCCTGGGACAAAATGGTCTTCACAAACTGCAAAGGAGAGGAAAACACAAATGGTCTCACTGTCTGCGGGCTTGTGCCTGCGTGTGCTGGTGGTAATAAAACAAGGGTCTGAACCTTGGGGTTGTTTTTGTATCTCGTGTGTGGTTCATGATGATTTCTAGAGTAAAGCAGCACTGAGCTGCTCTTTCCTTTCTTGAGTTGTGGGGGTTCTAATAACCTTTATTAAGGGTTTAATAAAGGCCTTTCTAAAGCATATCAGCCAATAGTTGAAGATGTCAAAATTATCTCATCAGACTCGTCAGGAGAATCTATTTACCCATTCTTCCTTTCCAAAATTACCATAACCTTTTTGTCTTAGGTGTTTTATTTCCTCATTGCTTTCCTCACAGTACCAGTTAACCACAAGACCCACACTTAAAAAGTGTTTTCCCTGAACAGAAGAAATCATTTGATTCCCAGTTGATTTTCTTTTCTTACTGACAAAATTTCCCTCTCTCATTTTTTTTCACACTGATGGCTGAATTAAAATAGGCAAAAAAGGCAGAGAAAAAAGTGGAGTATGCAAAAAACAACCTGCACAAAGTGTTGCAATTCTACATTTCCTTCATGATTCCCTCCTGGAAAGCCCTGTATGAGGACAGGGAAGTGTCAGGAATGCAAATGTGCCCACAAAACCAAGGTACATCACTGTCCACTGGGTGTTCACAGAGACACTGAGCTAAAACAACTTCCTGAGTCAAGCAAACAAAAAAACCTCTATAAAATAAATAAAAGCAGATTCCATCCATCACTGCAATGAGCCAGGATTGTTCTCATCCAATTATACCAGTAAATCCCATCAGCTCCTGCTGTGGATTCATTAAGTGGAGCCATAACCCAGAGCGCTGTGTTGATGTGTGAGAAGCAGAATTTCAGTTTCAAGTGAGGAGACAGAACAAGCAGATGAATTTTGGAGGAAGTGACCTGCTGCTTTACTGCAAATGGCACCAGGTAACTGAGCAAATCTTTCCAAAATGGTAATTTGTATGAAAATTTGCCTTTAGGGATTGGTGCTTCTTGGCAGGACATTGATGGTTGGTGCACACACAGTTGGCTGCTCTGGAGTTCTGTCCAAGGGCAGCTGCAGTGTGACAGAACAACTCAATCCCACCTAAAAGGATCCTGGTTTGACTTATTTTGCTGTCAAAATATAAAGAAAGGTAAGAACTAAATACCTAAATCCTTCTTACAATCCCTCTGGGTTAGTCTTGCAATGTGTCACGAGAATGGGGACCAGAGCCCCCAAAATCCAGCCCTGCTGATCAGTAAACCCAAAAATCTTGGCAGAAAGAGGTGACCACGACTCACTCACATGGTTGGGAATGTCCATGGTGCTGTTTGGGAAGCGGACACAGTTCCTGCACATTTTGTTGACCAAATCTTCCCGAAAAATTATTATTTCTTGGGTGCAGTATTGAACCCTGAGTGGAAAACAGCAGTGAAATTAATGAAGGTTAACCTAAAAGTGAGGAAGGTGCATTATAAAGTTGATCTCCCTCTAATACAGACAATTGAATGAAAATAATTCTCTTCTGATTAAGAAAGAACATGATGCTTTTGAGCAAGATTTTTATACTTAGTGTCAATTTTCTTAGCACTACTTCCTTTCATCACTGATTTATTGGTGTCTCAATGTATTTAAAACTAGTTACAATTCATGCAAGTGAAGAAATTATTAATTTGGAAAATTTAAGCCAAATTTTCCTCAAATTTGTAGGTTTTGAAAACGATATTTGCACATAATTTAGGAAAAAAAAAATTATTAAAAAAATAGCAGTTACATGGTTACCTGCAGGGATTTGTGGTGAAAACTGAAAATGGCACCAGCTGTCTGAATTCCTGAGTGATATTTTCAGCCAAGGGGGGTCTGAAATAAATAGCAGCAGATGTATCAACAAAAACTCCTTCCTTCTTTAACTACTGAACTGAAAATTCCAAGAGTTGAGGAAGTGAAGCAAACTGACCTTGGTAAAATAGAACCAGGACCAGGATCTTCAGGACCAGGGACAAACACAAATCGACTACTGCAAAAAAAAAAAAAAAAAATCAACCAATCTTTTTTCTATAAACTGATCCCAAAAACTAGGTCTGATGTTCTGAATTCAGAGATCAGGAGCCAGGAAAGTATTCCAGGGAGAGACCTTGGCTCCCTCATTAGCAGTTTCCATGCCCAAGCTATTTTAGATAAAATCCAAGTTCCCCTGCTCCCAAAACAAACCTGCAGGCCTGTTACAAAACCAGCTTTTTATCTGATCACAGCTGGCTCACAGGGCAGAGAAAATAGGGTAACTCTCAACTTCTTGAAGCAATTAAAGGCTTCACAAAATAAACAGATCTCCCCTTGCTCTGTACCTTTTATGGATGCTGGGATATTCACATATAATATCTGCCAGAGCCTTCAAAGAACCTGGAGTCAGGGAAAAACAGGACACGACACCTGGTTAGAAATAAACACACCTCGGGTGAATTGCCCCCCCTTCTGCAGTGCACTTGAAAAATAAGGGTTTCTTTTCTGCTCTCTTCATTTGTTTGCCCTCATTATTTTAATTTCATGCACATGTCTGGCTGTTTACAAAGCCTTCCCCACCTTTCAGGGACTGGATTTGATTTTTTCCATATGGCGCAGACGAAAAATTTCCACAGAAGAAAAAGCAGGTGGGAGGTGCAGAGGAATAACCTGGGAAAAGAGAGGATCTGTGAGTGTATCCATTCACTTCAGCATCTTCCAGCACTCAGCCCTTTCCATGAAAAGCAGGAACTGAAACAGCACTACAAGCTCTGCTATTAATACACCTGACTGATTTTACTGATCCAGGCTGCTTTTAGCTTAAAAAGGTGATGGCAATGCACAAATGTCACTTTGAGGGAGCCCTCTGGCATTTACAGGCTGAGTTCCAGCACTGGCTGTGTGTACCCAACTACTGACCCAGGGAGAGAATTATACAAAGGGCAGTTACAATAAATAATGCCATTTTAAAATGTATTATTCCCTTGGAGAGGGAAACAGCGAGCACAATCCAGTGTGGATTACAGCACTGGATTGCTATAACCTCCGTGATCATTCCAATTCAAGGGCTCTCCCAACTTTCAATTCCCCCTCTGGCATCATAAACCAGCAGTAACTGGAATTGCCTGAGCAGTTTGAGGATCTGATGAGTGCTCACAACCTCACCCACCACCCGCTTCACAGCAAAGGAGGAAAAAAGAAACCTGATTCCCATGCCTGAAATAAAAATAGAAACAGCTACTCAGACATTCATCTCACATCCCAGTTACTCTCCTTTTTCCTAGCACACAGGATCACACTTGGATTTACTTCACTGGTTTTTAAAGGAGCTGGTACATAGAACAGAATTGCTTAGACCAGAGAAATGGCTCATCAATATTTTTCCTTGCTCGTCCCCTCAAGCTGCTCATTTAGTTTATAATTAAGAAGGTTATCACTTGCCCATTAAAGTCTCAAAACAGCAAATGCAAGCTCTGCATCTCTGCCAGGTGAGCTCAGCACGCAAATCTCACTGACCAAAGTCCCTTTATGCAGCACCTGCAGTCTTGGGTTGGGCCCAGTTTGCCCCGAGGATTTGCCAGCTCTGATCCAGATCCTGAACTGGTTTTGTAACTTCTGCGTGACTGTGCTAATTTGTGTCCAGTTCCCTTTAGGTGAGGAGCAGTGTCCCACCCTGAATTCTGTTTTTAAACCAGTCACTCTCTCACACTTCCACTCTGCCCAAGGCAGAAGGGACAAGCTGTTCCAAAGCTGCTGCAATACAAAGGAGCAATTCATAAATCCTTCTTTTTCCCAGTGTTGTCCACATTACTGATCACAGAACCCTGCAATGGTTTGGGCTGGAAGGGATCTTGAAGATCATCCAGTTCCATTCCCTGCCACGGGCAGGGACACCTTCCACTATCTCAGGTTGCTCCAAGCCCCATCCAGCCTGGCCTTGGACACTGCCAGGGATCCAGGGGCAGCCACAGCTTCTCTGGGAATTCTATTCCAGGGCTTCCCCACCCTCCCAGGCAGGAATTCCTTCCCAATATCCCATCTAACCCTGCCCTCTGGCAGTGGGAAGTAATGCCCATCTCTCTGAACTAAGGAGCTGTCTTCAGTCTAAGCCCAGGAAGAACTTTCAGGAGCAGGGGAAACATTCTTGTCACAGCCCATAAAATGGCTGCTAGTCAAAACACTCTTTGTGCTAAGAATTTATGGAAAGAAATGATGAAAACAATGTTCAGAGTGAAAGCCCTTCTCACCTACCTGAAAACATCATGTGAAGCTTTTCCAGCACCTCTGCCTGGTCCAGCCACACATCGGAGACAAACACGAACATGGCATCTTCATTCTCCTCCTCCAGCTGCTTCAGTTTTGCAGAAGCCTTTACTGAAGATGAAGAAGGCCCTCCAAAGAAGTTTATATTCCCATAGAAGGCTCTGCAGCATTAAAATACTCCAGTTAGAATCCCAGACCGATTTGGGTTGGAAGGGACCTTAAATCCCATCCCATTCCAGCCCTGCCATGGGCAGGGACTCCTTCCACTATCCCAGGGTCCATTCTTTCAGCAACAAGGGATTTATTATTGCCATGTAACAGTTACCTGGCTTTGCAACTGAGAAGGGCTTACATCCCAATTGCCATTAATATGCAAAACCCAAAGGCCTCTGGAAGGGTTTTTCTGCTTTAGTGCCTCTAAGTCTCAGAGTTGCTTCCTTAAAATTATATTTATTTTAAAGCATTTGGGGAGGAGGAAGAATAACATACTTGAATGTCAGAGAAATTATGAAATAACAATGATCTTACTTAGAAACCCATAGGAAAACATGGAGTGAGGCTGCCAAAAGTCAGTTTTGTACCTCGTGGTGGCAGAAGGCTCAGTGGGCGGAAATCCAAAAGCGTTCACATGAAAAATTTTATCTTCATACCAACCTAGGAGGGTTTGGAACAGCAAAGTAACCCTGAAGTTTTTCTAACAGCATCATGTCCTAGACATTAGTCAGAGAGTTGGCAGCTGTGCTGCAGTGCCAGTCCCAGCCCCCATCAATCCCTCTCTTGTGGCAGCTCCAGTCCCAGCACCAGAGCACGGAATGATCCGCATGGAAAAAGGGCTCAGCAAGAAACCAACTTGTTTTTTAACCCCAGGCACTCCTGAGAATGGATCTGCTGCTCAGCCACATCAACAACCCCCCCAAGCCACCCAAGGAGGAAGGCAGGGGAACAGGAATCATTTTGCTGGCCCAGCCCTGGAAGGGTCCCCATGGAACTGCTCCTTGTCTCGAGCACCACCCCAGTGTCGGGATCACAGGGAACAGGGTGATGTTTATCCCCACTCTCACTTCTGCTCCCAACTTCTCTTTTTTCCCTACATTTCAAACACAGAACACACTGGAAAACAGGCTGAGATCATGTATCTTGCACAGAGGAACATTCCTCATACAGAAATAGCCTTTTTTTTGCTAAAACAAGGCTCCAAAACTGCAAGCTCTTACATCACCCTAATGAGAAGCCTCATTAAAGGAGCAAAGCTTTGCCAGCACAAAGCAGCATTTCCAGATTGTTAAATCATTCCTCTGGTTATTCCAGGCTGCCTTCCTAATCCACTCAGAACTGCTCCAAGCATGCAGGAGCCAGGCTGGGGCCAGTCCTCAAAGCTGCTACAGACCCTCACATCCCCCATCTCAAATCCCTGCTCTCTGCCTCCAGAGCCCACGAGGTCACAGCAAAAATCTCAGTCACAAACTCACTGATGGTCACCAAAATGAGAACTGTCTGCTCAGCCACATCTGGCAGCCACAGCTTTAACAGAATAATTTATTACAAGCTTAAAATAACCCCAGCCTGCTTTACCTTCTGCCAGAACAAAGCAGGATTCAGTATATAACCCACTGTGGAACTGGTGCAGGAAGGTTAAGGAATGCACTTTTCTTAGATTCAATGTAGGTTTTTTAGCCAAAATTTGCTGTCCAGCTGGTGTAATGTATTTGGACAGCACTGAAATTTCAGAGGATGCCTGAAGAGTCTCGTAAATCCCTGGTAGCTGAGCAGGGAAGTCTAGAGAGAGCCCAGGAACAGGAACAGGCTCTGCTTCCATGGGCAGGAACAGTGACCATGTCCAGGAGAAAGGCAGAGCTGCAGCTCTCAATATAAAATTTTTAATGGTCAGCATTGATTTACTGCTCAATTTAAAATTCTGCAGGTCTACAGGAAATTCTTCCAGCTCTTCCATCACAGGAAAAGGATATTGCTTTGCTAAGGTCTAGCTGGACCACTCCTGTGGGGTCTTCTAGGAAATACTTCCCCTAAAAAACAGGATTCATTAATAAAGCAAAATATGCCAAACACACAAATGCTTCAATCAGAAGCATCTATCAGTCAGCACTTGGAAATAATTTGGCTGGTTTTAACATTTTAAGCTGGCAAGAACCGAAAATAATGTAGTTTTATACTAAGTGTATCTCAGCAGTTTCCCTGGGAGCTGCTGCAGTTGGGATTTCTGGGGCACCCCTCCCTAAAATCACAGTCCAGGGCATTGGCAAGTCCAAACTCAGCCATTGGATACTCCAGCCATTCAAGGAGGGACATGCCAAAAAATCCTAAACTGCTTCTGGTTGCTGACATAAAAATTTTGTTAGGGAGAAGACAAAGATGTTTTCCACACACTGGCACTGACTCCTTGTGGAAAAGTCTCTTAGAATGGGTCAAGTGTGAGATATTGAGGTTTCCTCATTTTTTAATGTATTATAGCACTGAAGGAGCAGTGATCAGATACTCCACAGCAAAAAGGAACTCACCTCCTTGAGCTGAGTGATCATCCCAAGCACAATCACTTCTCCCACTTTAGCTGTATTGCCCAAGAGAGTTTCTATTGTCTTTAGCTGGAATCAAAGGCAAAGAATCCAATCAGAATTAAATCCAACTCTCCAGGTGCCTTTTCCAAAGCAAGACAAAGCCCCACACAGGACATGGTTTTACATAACCACACAAATGAGCTACCAGAGGATCCAGGCTCATGACAAAAATCAGGGCCATATTTCTGAATGTGGCTTAGGAGAAGATTCCCAATAAAGGCTGCTAGCATAAAGAACTGCTGTGATTATTTGGATTAAAACTGAAAAGAACTCCATTTTTTACCTGGAATTTGCTCTTGCTGTCATCAGGATGAGCAACAACTGGTGAAGGAGTGAACAGCTCATGTCTGTGAGTCCTCTGCAGAAACCAAAATTGAAGTGATTCAGCTTAAAAATAAATGAGCACTGTCAAAAAGCCAGTTTGCTACAAGCACTATGCAAAATACTCCACAAAGTTCTTACTCTGTTTCATCCAGCAACTTTTAATAATTCAGTCCTTTTGACAAGAACTTGCTTCTAAGAAACAGATGATCAATAACACCGGAGGATAACGCTAAGCCTGAAAAATGTGTCATGAAAGCACCTAAAAAGAAGCTTTTTGTGACCACCTGAAAGGCAGAGAGTGTATGAGGCAGAGAGGCACGAGGTATTTTTGGAAGGGGATGTAGGGTACATCCCTGTGGGCAGCTGCAGAGATTCCTGACCTGCTGGAGGATGGAGTAGCGCTCCCGGAACAGCTCGGCCTTGTCCCTGGCAGTCCCAAACAAACTCGGCCCAGGGAGGTCAGTCATGGCCAGGCTGCAAGGAGTTTAACACAGTCACAACTCTCAAAAAGGGACACTCCACACATAAAAATGATTTACTGATCTAAGAGATGTGGGAGGCTGAAAAAGCTACACCATGATTTAGGTGCTCCACGAGGGCCATTCCTGCTCAGGATCCTGTGGTTCTGCATTTCTACATCCATTTCATTCCCCTCCAAATCACAGGCCTTGGGATTTACCCTCCCACCCAAAGAGGCCTCTGCAGAAATACATTTTAAAAAAAGAAGTTATGCCCTTAAGCAGCTGTGAACAAAAACATTATTCCTCCAGTTTCTCACCAGCTGCTCCTAATTTTTCTTTTTTATCGTTTGGAGCTCTCCTTAGAAACCCCCCAGGGCTTCAGGGAGCTGCAAGATACAGACTAAGAAATAAATACAGGCAACAGACAGACCAAATTTATTAAAAAAATAAATTTTAACAGCCCAATGTGAGAAAAAAATAACTCCAAACTACCTTTAGTGATGTATGTCCTTAGCCTCACTGTCTTTTATATTCATTAGCTGGCATAAACTTGGTTTATGGTCTTAAACATTTATTACCTTTCTCTCTCAGGTTTCAGTTGAACAGACCCAAGAGGGAAAGATTAAAAACAGACTTATCCTATAGAAATAGAGGCTTTGTTCTTAGAAGAAGAAGTGCTTGAAACTTAAAATGTGGGAGACTTACGGCAGGAATTTCTTTCTCTCTGAGTTATAAATATAACGTGGAACGTCAAAGGCTCCAATGATGTTGAAAACATTTTCTCTGAAAGAAGAGCAGTTGCAGCATTAACTGAATGTTACCTTCCAACCAAACCTTTCTGTCATTCCACGAAGTGGATGAAACAAACTAACAAATATGTTGCATAAAATGACATTTGTTCACTATCATCATTCACCATTTCTCCTGCATCATTCTATTTTCTATTCTATTTATACTCTACTTTCTCCTGCATCTTCTAATTAAATAATCAAAAAGATTTTTTTTCCCTGTGATCTGTAGAGCTTTTCCCTTCAGGACTGTGCACTGAGAATCTGTACATACAGATTTCTCTTCTGGAGAAAAAAAAAAAAAAACCTATATAAAAATACATTAAGTAGAAAAAGCACCACAAAGAAAACTTCCACTCAAACCATCTGCATCATAAAGATTCCAATGGCAAGGAGCAAAGTTAAACCCAAATCTTCTCCATGCTGAGAGGCTGGGGGATGACAGTACCTAATTGACATGCCCAGCAAACCATCTCTTTTCATGCTTTGCATCACGATGTGAACACTAAAGGAAACCCATCCATCAGGATCACAAACTTCTCAGTAATTGCTCCACACTTTGGTATCACAGAAGGGAAATCAATCAGGGCTTCAAAAAACTAAACAGAAAAGCAGGAACAGGCACCCCAGAGGAAAACTTTTCCAAAGTGCTTTTAGAAAAGAAAGGCACAAAACCAACCTGAGACAACTTTCATGTGGAGCAAAGCAAATAAAGGCATGGACAGAAGTACTGGTTAATACCCAGCCTGTAGCACACACCACACACAGCCCCAGCAGCTGATTATATCCCAAAATGCCAGATCATATTCAGAACCCCCTGAATGGGGGACATGAATGAGGCCCATCCATGAGAACCAAAGCTCCAAGGAGGAACCTGGAGCAAAGGCAGCACTGGGAAGACCAAAGCACAGAGCAATGACTGCACATGGAGCACTGCAGAAAATGCCTGGCATTCATTCCCCCAGGAGGGATCAGGAAGTGACAGCAGCTCCCAGAACCTCCAGCAAGATTTAAGGTGTCACCCTACATCGCCTCATCCGGGGCCCGGCTGCATTCCTGGACAGCTGCTTCCACCATGGGATGCTCAATCATATTGGATGACACTGGAAAGAAAAATCCCCAGGATTAAACCTGCAGCAAGGAAGGAAGGAAGTAGGTCTCAAATGTTTCACATTAAATGGCTGAGTGTCCTCAGAGGAATACACCAGGTGAGGATGCTGCCTGTAAGATAATGGCATGCACTCTTTTACAGGGGATCACTTCATATTGCCACCAAAGGACACATTTCTAGGAAAAAAGTAACACACACACACACTGTGCCCACCCTGGATTCCCTAAACACGGAGAACAAAGCAATTATAATTTATGCAAAGCTGCCAAATATGTCACAAATGTGTTAGGAGCTGAGCTTTCCCATTCTGGAGGTTAATTTGCTTCCAGAACATGATCACAGATATTGCTGCCATGAGTACTCCAACACAGTTCTGGAGACAGGCACATCGTTGTTTTCATGGATTTAAACTGATAAGTGGAGTTACTTTGAAGGCCTCTCCACTCTCACAGGGAAGAATTCCTTCCCAATATCCCATCCCTCCCTGTCCTCTGGCAGTGGGAAGCCATTCCCTGTGTCCTGGCACTCCATGCTCATGGCAATAGCCTCTCTCCATTTTAATATTTAAAATTACATTTCAGGTACAGTGATGTCCTTACAAATTTCTAGTAACTGTTGATAAAAGATTTTATAACTCTTGGAAAAGTCAGGATATCCTACACTGTCAACTCTTTAAACATCTTCTGCTGACATTGCAAATGTCAATGTTTAACAAAAATAAAAGGCCAATAAATACATTTATCCCAATCAACCCCTCACACTACAGTGACACCTCAGTGCCTCTGCTGCCAGTAACTGTCTTTGTCTAGATAACATCAGAAATGCCAGGAAAGCCTGCTCAAGAAAAGGAAATTGTTTACTTACAAGGCTGCTTTTCAACTGCATCGATGACATTTTCAATTACATCGTCAAGTTCTCCTTCCCTGACGGACTGGAAAGCTTCAGTGAGATACTTCAGGGCATCTCTAATCCCAGAGGAGAAAAGCACAAAAAAGCAATTAATATCCAATAGTTTATACAAACTGCACTGATTTTGGCAGGTGTGCACATCATCACCACATAGCTTGTGGTTATGAAGTAGAAATAATTAGTACTGCATAATAGCACAGGGGTATAAGTCAAAGAAACAAATCCTTGGGATTGAAAGTATCAGGGAAAAGGAGAACCTCAGCTTCACACAGAAAAATTCCATGTTGGAAGGGAATTCTGGAGATCACGTGGTCCAACCTCCCCCTGAAAGCAGGGCTTGGGTTGGGCTGTCCAGGGCTCCACGGAGCCAAGCCTTGAGTATTTCCAGTGAGGGAGTCTTCCAGCACTTCTCTACTCCATCAATTTCAAACATAAATTACTGTTACAATGAAGAATTAAATTAAACTGGTGCCCGTTGCCTCTTGCCCTGTCCCTGAGAACACTTCTTACTTTTAGGAAGACTGAAATTAGCTCCTCATGAATCTTCCGTTCCTGAGGCTAAATAAACCCAAATCCTTCACATTTTCTCCATATCAGGTTCTCTGACCCTCTAAGCACAGAATCCCAGAATGGTTTGGGTTGGAAGGGACCTTAAAGCCCATCCCATTCCATCTCCCTGCCATGGGCAGGGTCACATTCCACTATCCCAGGCTGATCCAAGTCCTGTCCAGCCTGGCCTTGGACACTTCCAGGGATCGAGGGGCAGCCACAGCTTCTCTGGGCACCCTGTGCAAGGGCCTCCCCACCCTCCCAGCCAGGAATTCCTTCCCAATATCCCATCCACCCTGCCCTCTGGCAGTGGGAAGCCATTCCCTGTGTCCCGTCCCTCCATTCCTTGTCCCCAGTCCCTCTCCAGCTCTCCTGGAGCCTCTTTAGGCCCTGGAAGGGGCTCTGAGCTCTCCCTGGAGCCTTCTCCTCTCCAGGTGAACATTCCCAGCTCTCCCAGCCTGGCTCCAGAGCAGAGGGGCTCCAGCCCTTGGAGCAGCTCTGGGGCCTCCTCTGGGCTCATTCCAGCATCTCCACATCCTTGTGCTGTTGGGAGCCCAAGCTGGGGCTGCAGCCCTGCAGGTGGGATCTCACCAGAGCAGAACTTCCAGTTCTTCCTGCTTCCCTTACACACCACAGCTTCCAGGACCACCTCAAGAACCCCCGCAGGACCTGCTCCAGTTTATCAATATCTCTGACACCGAAGTTATTTTAATTCTCAGTAACACAAGAATTAGAATTCTGATTCTTATCTCAACCTTAGACTACAGTTTTGCCATTAAAGATAAAGATTTAATTTTCTTATTAATGTCATCTGTTGGCCAACCAAGGCAGCCTGACCTTCAAAATGTCTCAGCTCATGGAACTGAGGAGTCAGGAGTTCTGGGCTTGTGCTCCTCACTAATGGAAGTATCAGAGCACTGTCCAAAATAATCACATCCCATCCACAACAGAAACAAAATGTAATTGATATTAACACACAAGAAAGAAAGGGAAAATAGGAGGGATGGGAGACCCAGTATCTCATAACACTTTCCACTGCAAACAGGAATCACTTTTCATTGACCTTGCCATCTCTAAATAATACACCCTACTGTATTTGGAGATAAACCATTTCTGTCCTTGGAAATGCCATTTCTTCCTCTAGCAAAGAATGCTGAGCACAAGACTGGCAAGTGGAACTCAGAAAGAGAACCCAGAGCTGTCAGGGTCAGAGGGAGACAAAACAACCCCAACCAAATACCCGGCACCAGCATCAGGGAGGGCTCCAAGGGGAGACCATGGGCAGCCTTGGGGGGCACCCAGGGTCATGGTGGGCGGATGGACGGACAGAAGGATGGAAGAGGCCCGCAGCAGCAGGACAGGCAAAACAAAGCTCTGGAGGAGACTCCAGAAGCCTCGATGCGGAGGAAGGAGGAAGCGGCGGGAAAGGCAGCACCACATCCCGAGGAGGCGCCGCGGGGGATGCGGAGCGGCCCCGACCCCATCCCGGAACGCCGGGCCCGAGGCCGGCCCGGGGCCGATCCCCGCGGGCGGAGCGGGCCCGGAGCAGGGTCCGGGCCCCGAGCAGGGTCCGAGCCTGGGCCTGGCGCTACTCACGGGCGCAG
>VZRX01007158.1:0-19472 GCA_013398075.1 Notiomystis cincta
TCCGGGAGCTGGCTCAGCTCTGGCGTGCCGTGCGTGTGTTGGGTGGTGGTGGTGGTCGTGGTGGCGGGTTTGGTTGATGCTCCACTAATCCGCATGCCTCTTTGCTGGTTCCTGTCCTAACAGGGGGTGTCGTTTGATCAAGCCAATAATCTGCTGATTGAACCTGCTCGCATTGAGGAGGAAGAGGTCTGTACCACTCCTACTGTTCTTTCTCTGCCAAAAATCATCCAGCCTGCTTGATTTGCTTCCCAGCCTCACCCGTTGTTGTAGGGGGAACTCTGATCTCTCTGGGTCAAGTGGCTTCTGGACCTGGCTGATCACAAACATGATGATTGTTTCCTCCTTGCTTTCCCCTTTTCCTCCTTTCCCATCTTTGAGGTGAGAGTGGCTGCTGCAGAGCAGGAGTGATTTGGAAAGGATGTAAAAACTGAAGGAGCTGAGGTGGGAAGTTTGGTTCCTATTTGCTCTGTGTTGATGGGGAAGTGGAATTAAATAAATGGATATTTCTGGACGTGTGGGTAACCTGGAGGAACAGAGACCTCAAGAATCAGCCAAGTGCTGTGTACTGACCCTTTGGTAAAAGGAGGAGGATCTCACTCTGCCACTGCCTGAGGAAAGTGGACTGGAGCCAATGGTTTGTCCTGAAGCCTCCTCCAAATCCCTTCAAGGTTTAATATGCGGCACCTTGAGGTGTCAGAAAGAGGCAGGTAGCATCAGAGGGACCACAAAGCCCCTGGCATGGGGATGGTGAGTGTGCTAAGGGTTAAAGTCCTGTGGCTGACTGCCTGGCTCATCCTCTGACTGTGATGGGCTTCCTGCATGTCTCCAGGTTTTCAGTGCCTGATCTATGGGGTCAGTACCTTTCTGCAGGCAGATTTCCCAGGAGCTGCTGGAAGCAGAGTGCTCCTGCCACTGACGAGAGGCAGAAACTGCATCCATGCTGACAGCTCAAACAGAGATTTCTCCTGTAGGACGGACAGTACATGGCCATCAGACCCGTGTGCTGCCTGGGAATGTTGGCCTATGTGTCTCTGAGAACTTGGTTCTGCTGTTCCCTCAGGTGTAAAACAGAGGCTTTTCTTGGTTTTGGAATAAGGCTTTCCAGGAGGGAGGTGACGAATCCTTTCCACTCAGGCAGAACATGAGCTGGCTTAGGTGTGGACCCCTGTTAGTGGGTCCTGAAGATTTCTCCATCTTTGTCCATCTCTAGGTCCCTAAAAATCATGGTAGTATTTCTTGCATTTCTCTTGTGTGTAATCTTCTGATTTTGGAGTTTTTTTCCAACCTAAATGCTTCTGTGATTTCTGGCTGTGTCTGGTGGAATGCCCCAGGTTGGCTCTGGTGCCCCCTCAGCAAAGTCCCCTTTGCACGGATATGTTCCCAGACTGTGAGGAAGAATGTGGTCATACAGCTCCCAAGGACCAGCATGCTGGAGATCCCCCAGTCACCCAAGTGCACACTAACTCTGAGAAATTGATTTGGAATACTTGATTGTCCTACAGCTCTGGGGAGTGCTCAGCAAGGAACCTTCCACTAGACCAGGTTGCTGTAAGCCTTGATCACCCTGTCCTTGAACACTTCCAAGTGGCATCTGCCTGCTGTTTCCAGGGATGATTCCTTGAGAAGAACCAGTGGCCTGATGGAAATGAGCAAGAGCATTGCAGAGCAGAGAGCCTGGTGCCCTTGAGCAGCCAGGTTTGAAGTTCATGATACTGCTATCAGATTCCTTATTTAATTTCATACAGCCCCAAGAGAAAAAGGACTGCTGATTCCTCATTGTGTGTTCCTTAAACCTAAACCATAATTGTGAGCAGGAGACTGATCTTGTTGGAGCAGAACTGGAGAGACATGCCCAGCTTCTGCCAGCACCCAGCATTGGGTACACCCAGAGTTCCCGTTGCTGTTGGTGCCAGCGGGGCTCCGCTGCAGTGAAAGAATAACTTTGTTAAAGTATATGATATCCAATGGTGGATATCTGGATTCCAGAGCTGGCTCTGTTCCCAGGGCCAGCTGGCCCTGTCTTCATCCCCACCTGCCTTGCAGAAGTGGCTGTAGTGGGATGTAGGGAGGCTTTGAGAGGAGAAAAGCAGCATATTGAGTACCCATTTGATGGCACAAAGTTAGACCTGAACTCTGTTTTCAGATGGTTCTGATGGAATGGCCTGGAAAGCTGCTGGGCAGGCCGGTGCCATCCACATCCTTGGGATCCACATCCAGAGCCCAGCCTTAGCCCATGTCCTGCAGAGCCCCTGCAGGTCCAGGGGCTACAGAGGGTTCTGTGCTGCTGGGAGACATCGACAGGATTTTGTCTCTCACTCTGCCCAGGCCTACCTGGAGAGAAGGAGCTGCTATTCCACTCCCTGGGAAGGAGCAAAGGTGTCCAAAGATCCTGGATGTTAACCGTGTTGCTCCTGCTCAGGTGTCACATCCTGTTGTTCTGCAGTCAGGAGTGAATCAAGTCTTCTCCTTGAAGGAGTCTTGACCTGTGGAAACTGCTCAGGAATGTCACCATTTGTGTTGGAATGCTAGCCTCAAGCCTGGCACCAGTTAGCATTTGCCAGCAGCAAGTGTGACAGCACAGCCTGGTCCTGGAGCATCCCGTACTCAAGGGATTCAGTTTTGGAAAGGCTGGCCTATGTCACGTGGAATGTCGGGATGTGCTGGGAGCATCCCAAGCTCAGGAACTCAGCTGTGGAAAGGCTCCATGTGTAGTGTGGAGCATGGGGATGCGCTGGGAGCCATCCTGGCCCTCTGCATGAGGCTGCTCATTGCTGCTGCACATGTGGAGCTCTTCTCCTTGCTCTGATTTTGCATTTACAGGGTGTGTGTTTCATCAGGGCATTGTCAGACATGGAATTCTTATGTAGCAAATTTGATTTTCCCACAATGTGACCCATAAATTTTAAACCCAGAAAAGTTTAATAAACCTCTTGTGTAGTGCAGGAGAGGTCACATCACCTGTGTTTGCTCACCTGGCTTGACTGGAATATGACAGAATGGAGTCTTTTTGATGTTAAAAAAAGGTACAACACTCCCATTTCTCTCATTTAATTTTTAAGATGATCCAAGTTCCCATTGAGCAAAGAAAAATGTGCCATATTTTCTGTTTTAATTTGTCTTTTAATTTATTGCCATCAAAATGTTTTTACGACCTTTTCCTACTGGGTTGAAGGCCCCTCAGTGTTCTTTATAGAATCATAGAATGGTTTGGGTTAGAAGGGGCATTTAAAACATCACCCAGTGCCACCCACCTGCCATTGGCAGGGGCACCTTCCACTATCCCAGGTTGCCCCTCGCTCTGTCCAGCCTGGCCTTAAACACTTCCAGAGATGTGGCAGCCACAGCTTTTCTGGGTAACTGGGGCCAGTGTTCTGCCACCTGTCCTAGGCTGTGACCCTCCAGTTTGCAGGGTGGGGTTGTGATCTCGAGGTGGGATTGTGATCTCTTCCTGTAAATGTACAACTTCACATTTGGACTTCTTAAGGCATGATTTGGATACGAATCACCCACAATGTGTTGGAGATTGAAGACTCATTTGTGTGATTGCTGCTTGTTCATCATCATTGATCTCTGTCTCAGCTGCAAGTTTTATCTGATCTGGAATTCTCTAAGGACCAAGGAGCAAAGTGTGGAATGATTCCTCACATAAATGCAGTCCTATTTGCAGTTTCCTTTCTCTGCTCCAAGAGTGGGGCAGGATCATTTTGCTCCTGCTCTGTCACACATTCATCTCATTGGCCTTCTCAAAGAGAGAAGAAAGCAGCAGAGAAGCAACTGATGGAGAGAAAATTACATGTTCAAACACAGTGCTAGAACAAATCCAATTCTCACTTCTGCACTGGGCAAATGCCCTGTGTGTAACAGACATGGGGCTTTGGTGCTTGGTGTCAGGGTTATGTACAAAAGTCAGGCGTTACAATAACCCCATAGAAATCACAGGGGCTGAAGCATTTACCTGCCTTAAAACTGGTCCCTGTTTTCTGCAGCGTGCTCTGACTGTGTCAGTAGAGGAGAACAGGAACTCCCAGAAAGTTCCAAGACTTTGTAGTGGGAAACAATCCCCAGCTTGGATGTGGGCACTGGAATGAGGCCAGGCTGGGATAGGTTGGCATTTCTGGAAGATACAATTTAGTGGAAAAAGGGCTGTGCTCAACTCAGGAACATCAAAGTTGAGTTTGCCAAGAAGATAACAGATGATTTGGAAGCAGTGCTGAAGTCAAGTCTCCTGCCATGACTGGCAATCCAACACTATGCTCCAGTTAAGAAGTCAGTCAAACTTTCTATTAAATACGGATTGTTTCATTCTGTTATGCAGTGCACAAACACACACAGATTCCACCTTCAGGAAGAACCCCAAAACTTCCAGATTTCTGCTCCTGGACTGATTAGAAAACTTTCTTTTAATCTGTCATTTGTTAGTTTGTTGTTTTCATTGTATTTTATCTTGTCCAATCTCTTCTCTACTGTCTGACCCTTTGCCTGCTTGTCTTTGGTGCTGTTCCATGGAGGCCAGTCCTGACTTCTTCCAGCCTTCCTTTTGGTGGATTAGAGAAACTGCCTTTCCTTTCACCCAGTCTACCTGAACTCAGGTTTGGTGACTGTAGACAGCATGAGAGAGTTTATTCAGACGTTAGTTCACTAAATTCCATACTTTTTTCCATTTCAAATATGTCAGTTCCTGTTCCTGGATGGGAATTCTCTTAAGCCACCTTTGTTCATACCTTTTTTATACCTTTAGCTTTTCTTCCTGCATCCTTTGGGACTTGGGGAGGTTTCGCCTCCAAACAAGGTGCACTTAGTGATGTCTCTGCATGTATGTTTTAAAGCAAGTGATGCCAGGTTTAGTAAAAGAGTTTTCCCTGTATTCCACAGTTCCTTGGATCAGTGCTCTCCTCCTGCAAGGCCTGCCCTTAGCAGCACAGCGTTGAAGTAGATTTTAGGAGAGTTGTAAACTTCTCAGTCTTTGCAGTCTTGTAATTGTATTTTAAATGATGGGCAAAACAGACCTTTAGAACAGTCTGAAATTGCTGGGCTGAGAAGACTCTCCAGTGGAATTTTATAGTGGAATGCTGTAAAAAGAATGACTGCTCCAAGGGTTTCACCACACAAGAAGGGTCAGTAAGATTAGGAATAAAAATTCTGTGCTGCTGAAGAGATGAAGTATTCTGGTGTTACCCATTCCAGCTGAATCCAGGTGTAGGTTTTTGTCCTGTTTCTGGTTCTGAAATAGTTTGAGGATCGGTGGCTTTGGACAATGCTTTTTGCTTCTCTTTAAACATTTGAGTGTTCTCATTTCCAGAGAGATCCTGTCTTGCTGCATTCCATAGTTTGGCCAGCCTGAATCCTTGCAGGATTCCCTTATTTTTCTATTTCTGGGCCTGTGACAAAGCTGTCTCCCAATAGTGATAAGGAGGAAGTACCAGCTTCCTAAGTCCCAGTTTCTGGAGTTCATGAATTAAATAACTAATCCTGGAGTCATAAACCAGCCCAGGCTGAAGGGGCCTCAAAAGGCCCAAGGTTTTCTGGGCAAAGAACCTTGGTGAGGTTATTGGCACCCCAGCCCATTGCATCCAGGGATGTGACTCAGCACCTCCCTGTGGAGTTTGTCCCAGTGAAGTATTGTTTTCACTGCAAACATTTCTTTCATGCACCAAGATGAAATCATATCTTCATATAGACACACAGCAATACTCTTAATCTCAATATGAATCTCTATAGCCATGGCACACAGCTATCAGAGAGGAGTCTCATATGATACATGAATATTCATGTGTTTGTAGGAACTTCGGGTTTTATTTATGCTTCAAATGTGACCAAATCTCATGTGTTAAAAAGGCATCCTTGCTTACTTCTCCCTTTGGGAAATGTGGTCACTGTCCTTGAGTCTCCTGGGGGAGGGATGTGCAGGAGCAGAGAGCACCCTGAGCACAGCTGCTCCCCTGTCCCATCTAGTCCCAGTGCTGCTGTCAGCAGTGGGGCTGTGGCAGGTCCCTGACCTCTCTGCTCCCAGTGCTGCTGTCAAAGGTCTCGTTCGGGCTTCGCTGCTTTGTATTGGTTTTGTGGAGGTGCTCAGTGAGAAGTCAGTGAAGTGCCCGCCATCTCTNGACCTCTCTGCTCCCAGTGCTGCTGTCAAAGGTCTCGTTCGGGCTTCGCTGCTTTGTATTGGTTTTGTGGAGGTGCTCAGTGAGAAGTCAGTGAAGTGCCCGCCATCTCTGCCCTCCAAATACCATTTTCTTTGAGAACTAAACCCATTGAAATGGAGGAAGGAATAGCATCAGAGCCAGGAAACCTCCAGTCCGTGTCCAGTGGCTGCTCTCCTGCCAGGGCTGCTTTTCTTTCGTGTCTGGGGTTAATTTAGCTTTCAGCAGTCACACAGCAATCTCCCATCTCCCCTTTGCTCACTGGTATTTTCAGCCTGTCTCGTTGTCCCTGTGAGCTGTCACTGACCAAAGCCAGACAAATTTAGCTCTTCTCATCTTTCATGGTGAATCAGTGCCTCCAGCTCCTGCTCTTCCATGTCCCAGCTATGTGCACCCAAGGTGAACAGAATCTCAGAATTATTTAGGTTAGAAAAGATCTCCAAGACCATCAAGTTCAACCTCTGACTGATCCACACCTTGTCACCAGACCAGAGCACTAAGTGCCATGTCCAGTCATTCCTTGAATGCCTCCAGGGATGGTGACTACCACCTCCCTGGGTAGCCCCTGCCAATGCCTGATAACCCTTTCTGGGAAGAAATTCTTCCTGACGTCCAACCTAAACCTTGAGGCTATAATGTGGTAGTTACAAACTGACATGTTGTATTATATTACACTGACTGAAGCAAAGTGTCAGAGCAAAGTGACAGGAGGTGAGTGGCCCAGACCTCAGCAGGACAGAGTGAATCCTTTCACTGGTGGGTGCTCAGCTCCTGGCAGTCTGTGGATCAAGATTTCTGGGCTGTTCATACCTATGTATGAGGCACCATGGAGCTGCCATCCACAGTTTTGTCTGATCCTCTCTCATTCCTTTTACACATTTCAGTTCGACAGAATCTAGTGGTAATAAATTATGTAATTTACCTGAGTTTTATATTAAGAAGCATTTTTTAAGCCTGTCACTGATCTTTCATTTGGTATCTTGCTGAGTTCCATTGATTATCCTTAATTCCTTTGTGATTAGAAACATGGAATAATCATCTGTTATAAAGTTATTAATGGCACGAGAAGATAAAAAGGGTCTATCTCCTCCTTCTGAGTTAGAAGGCTCCCAGCCTCCTCTCATATGGAATTATTTAAATTCTGTCTGCTTTAGAGTAAGACCAGGCCTGATACAGCTTGCAAGAACTCAAATTCCTGTTTCTCTCCCAATGACTCTTACCTGTTTCTTGGCTTGTACAGCACACACCTGTATCAGCACTGGGTGATGTCAGTGCCAGGTCTTGGATCACAGGTCCCATGTTTTGCACAAGTCTGCTTAGTGAATCTTCACTTCATCAGCCAAGTCTGGAGTCTTCTCAGAATGAAATAGTTTGGCTTTTGAGAGACCTAGTTTTCATAGAATCCAGCTGTTTCTCATGAGAGCAATTTGTGTGCCCGGTAAGAGCCACATGCGTTCCTGTTACTTCTCTGGAATGGTGTCTGGATGAGGAGTTGATTTAGGCATCATCCTGTGTAGTCTCTCAGTCCACCAGCACAATATAAGGGATCTCAAGGTATCAAAAGCCCAGAATTTTGGAAATGGTCTATAGGCATCTCAGAGATCTCAGGCAAATGTTGTCCAGTCTTTTTCATTTTTGAAAAGGTTGTTGATATTTAATGGATTCCTCAGCTGCTGCTGAAGTGGGATCCCTCACCTTCACATGACACCCGTCATTCGTCACATGTCTGTCCCAACATAAATCCAAATTATTTATTGCCCTGTGCATTTCCTGTGTCAGTATGACAGTCTCAGTAAATGTTTTAGGATATGTAAATGTGAGGATTGGACATTGAGCCAGGGAATCAGTAAAGTTGGAAAAGACCTTGAACATCATCAAGTCCAGCCGTCAACCCAGCACCAACACCATGTTCACCACTAACCACGTCTTCAGGTGCCATATCTACATGAACACTTTTTGAACACTTCCAGGTCTGAGGACTCCACCCCTGTCCTGAGCAATCTATGCCAGGGCTGGACAGCCGTTTACAGGAAGGAATTTTTCCAGTATCCCACCTAAACCACTTCTGGCACAACTTGAGACTCTTTGCCCTTGTCCTGTCCCTTGTTCCCGTCCCTTGTTCCCTGGGAGCAGAGCCTGACCCTCACCTTGTTTCACCTTCCTGTCAGGGAGTTGTAGAGTCTGAGATGGTTCCCCCTGAGCCTCCTTTTCTCCAGGCCTAGCCCCCTCAAGCTGCCTCAGCTGCTCCTGGTGCTCTGGACCTTTCCCCAGCTCTGTTCTGTACCTGGACTTGCTGATACCCCTTGATGTTTTTCTTGTCACGAGAGGCCCCAGACTGACCCCAGCTGTGTGCGTCCACATGTGCAACCATTTATAAATTGATGCCCATGCTGGCAGAAACTTTCTGTCTTCCTGGATGTGAAGTCCTTGAACCCCGCTCCCATGGGTGTGTTCGGAGGAAGAACTTGGTGTTTCAGCAACTCTCAAGTACAGCAGCTCTGAGCTTTGTCCCTTGAGTGCTGTGGATGTGATGCTTGGTGGCTGCCTCAGTGTCTGCTGCACCTCTGACAGGCTACAGGAATCCTCAGTCATCAGTTGCACAGCACAGCAGCAAACTTGGACTGCCTCAAATCTGTTGGGCAACACCCAGATGTCCCTGGCTGCTACTTGAAAGTGAGTCTGTCCAGGTGTGCAGCATTCTGGTGTGCACAGTTACTCCTTGAAAGCTGGGAATTCTTGCAGGAGCAAGTGAATCTCTTAACAGAGAAGGGTAAGTGGATGAGCTTTAAGGTCCCTTCCCATCCAAACTGTTCCATGATTCCATGTTAAAAGACAGTTATACTAAAAACCATATGAAAACTAGGTTGGGCTGGCCGCTGTTCATGTTTGTCCCCAAAGCATTACAGGCAGAGCCACAGGCAGGACTGAAGGGAAGAGATGGAACTGCTTCCCTGAGTCATGTTTGGTGCCACTGATGGTGAATGGGTTCCCAGTAGGAGCCCAGGGGGAAGGATGGCAGCTCAAAGTTGATGAGGCAGCTTTTTCAATTTCCCCACTTTCCTCCTCGCACTGCAGCACTTTTCTGTGCAGGGCTGGACCTTTGTTGAGAAACTGGGAGTATGGTGTGCTCTCCATGAAGGTTTGTTCTTTCTGCAGAGGAAGAAGCAGCAAGTTTTGATGGGAAGCAGCACAGATCAGATGATCTGAGATGGGCTGTGGGTGGATCCATGGCTTTGCAAGAAAAATACACAAAGAGCAAAATAGGCAGTAAAGTCCATGGCAGGAGCAATGGCAAGGAGGGAGCTGACCTGTCCCTGCTGGAGGCAGCTCTGTATTGTGATTTCAGTGCCAGTCCAACATCATGGCAGTCCAGGCAGCCCATGAGCACCCTTAGGAAAGAGCAGCTTTGGAGAACAAATAACTTCAGGGTTTAGTGCAAGAAACAGCCTGAGCTGCAACATGAAGGGCCATTCCATTACAGGCTGCTGGATCCAGGTCCTTCTTAAGGTTCATATTCACATCAGTTACTCTTCAGATCAACTTCAAACAAACATCCACCAATTCAGTTCTTCACCACACTGGTTTTTGTGGGAGAACTGATTTGCTTTGGAGTTTGAAATCTTCTTTTCAGCTTACCTATATTTCTGTCTAACTGAAGTCCCTTTGCTGCAGTTGTCTCAGTATTTTTCATCTTGTCTGTTTTCTCCTTGGTGTTTTGCTTTTCAGTGTACATTGATGAACTGAAGATTCTTCTGTCTCAGGCCAGTTGGCTTTTCTGGCAGGTTTCCCTATGCTTTTAGACTGGTTTGCTGATTGTGTGCAATCCGGGGAGTTTGTGGTATATCTTTCTGTTAGTTTACATCATCAGCTTCCCATACAGCTGGAAGTGACTTTCTGTGACCAGGGAAACAGACAGTCCTCAGTTATTGTCCAAAGTCATGATCCTGTCCAATGGATTCAGGCACTGAGCAGAACCATCAGCTGTCCTCCTGGGAAATATGAGGATCCTGCTATTAGACTAGTCTGTAATCCTTGCCTGAAGACCTGGTTTTCTATCATCCTTAGAAATTTTTGTGTCAAATGTAGAATTACACAATTTCCTGATCACCAGGATCATCAAGTCTGGCTTCTGACCCTACACAGAACAACCCCAAAAATCCTACCATGTGCCTGAGAGCGTTGTCTTAACACTCCTTGGACAATACAGATGTGAGTCTTTAGAGCATTTCTAGAGTCCAGTGAGTCCAGATGGAAAAAACATTGTTTTTGTAGTTAGTTCCTAATAGATTTGATCATGCAAGAAGTGCTTGTCTGGTCTGGTGCTGGTTTGAGTTGGGCTGTCTTGGACATGGCACTGTCTTGTCACTACCCCAATTCTGTCTTACTTGGGTATTCCAAAACTTGGAATTTTACTCAGTTTCTGGCTCTTGCACCAGAGGCAGTGAACTGATGGTAGGTCTAGGATCAGGGATTTCCCTGGGAAGATCCCAGAGCATTCTGTTGTGCTGTTAACTGGGCATCAAAGGAACTGGCAGAGCATCTCAGTTTGTTTCATGTTTCCTGCGGTGTTTTTTTGGTTTGGTTTTTGTTTTAAACTTAGCAGAATATGGAGCTCCACAAGATGTTAGTTCTATCATTGCAGAAGTGAAAGAGAGTTGGAAGGGAAGTGTTAAGGAAGTCAATCTCCTGCTTCCTTTGCTGCCCATGCTGTGGCCATGTGGAGCTGACACTGAAGCTTGACATCTCTGCAGCAGCCTCTCTCCTTCCTGGGCTTTGTTTCCAAAGAGGTGGACACGGAGGACAGCAGATTTGGTTCTCTACAGGAGTCTTTGCTCATTTCTGTCACTTACCTCACCAGCTCCTTGGTCCTTGGCCCTGAGAGAATCCTATCTATCATGTTCCTTTCCCTGTATCCTACCACATGTTCCCTGTCTTCCTTCTCCTGACTGTGACATTGTGAATGGTTCATGCTGGTGTCCTTAAAAGAAGCAGCTTCAGGTCAAGTTTGATCAGCTGTTGGCAGTGAGCATAGTGGGGTATGTAGAGGTGGGAGGTAGGAAGGAGAAGAGACTTGGATTGCTCAGCTGCAATCCTGAGCGGCTGGGGCAGAGGGAAGCAGAGGATCTGGACAGAGCAGATGGGGTTTTTTGGACTTGTGTGTTGATTTTCCTCAATACAACAAAGCCAAGTATCCATCCAGAGTATTCTGGACAAGGTGCCATCCTTGTCACTGCAGACTATGCTGGGGTGACTTGGAATCCCCCAGTGGCTGATAGAATTACACTCAAAGGGAGCCCCATGGTAGAGCTGGGCTGTGGTGTGAACGCTGTCCCTGTTCTGTGATCCAGCTCCAGTCCATGGCTGCCTAGTTTGCTTTGTGGTGGAATCCCTTTCTGCTGTGTCCATCATGAGCAAGCTGGCTGTTGGGTCAAGACTTAGCTGGGGGAAGGGATTTGTGCGTTTCATGCGTTGTGGTGGTGGTGCCTCTGAGGCGTGAGTGCCACGGCTCACCCACAGGTGCCACCACTCACCCACAAGATGCCACGGCTCCCCCAGTATGTCAGCAGATGACTTGGAGTTACTGTTTTTTATTAATCCCTTATTCCTGGGTGCACTGACCCATAACCACTGTCCCTTCTGCTTCCAGCTGACACTGACCATCGTGCGGCAGACGGGGGGGCTGGGCATCAGCATCGCGGGGGGCAAGGGCTCCACCCCCTATAAGGGGGATGATGAGGTAAGACCTGGGCTGTGTCACTGCTGAGGCACCTGCTTTTGGGGACTGGTTCTCTGTAGCTGGAGGTTGGGTGTCCTTACATGTGAGCTTTGTGGGCTTTCGGGGCCAGGTGGGAGCAGTCCTGAATCCCCCCAAAGCAAGAGGATGACAAGGTCGAGCAGGGTCCTGCCCCTGAACCGGGATGGTCTGACCTGGAGCAGCCGGGGAGCAGCGGGTTCCTTCCCAGCTGTGTCCTGGGGCACCGAGTGCAAGGTTGTTCCCCACCTGGTGGCATCAGCTGCATCATGTGCCGATTCCACTGGAAGAGGGTTAGCATATCATTCCCTGGTCTTGTGTATCACCTGAGGGCAGCCCTGCAATGAGCTTTCTGTCCCCCTTGTCACCTTTGGGTAGCCCTGCAATGAGGTTTCTGTTCCCTTTTCCCAGCTCCTGAGCGGAGTGATGTAGTTGCCATGTCCCCTCATTCTGGGTTAGGGACTGGCCAGGGACTGACCCATCTCCTTGGAGCTGATGGGGCTGAGGGGTCTCTGCACTCCAAGAGGTAAGGAATGGGCTCTACATGTAACAGATGGTTTTGTTTCCAGGGCATCTTTATTTCCCGTGTGTCTGAAGAGGGTCCTGCAGCTCGCGCGGGGGTCCGTGTAGGTGACAAGCTTCTGGAGGTAAGGACTTGACTCCTGTGACAAAGCAAATGCTTCTGGTAACTTGGAGGGAGGGATGAGATGATTGGGAATGGGTTTGTATCACATGTTTAGACCAAATTAAGTATTAGGAGATATGTAAGAGCTAAACAAAATTCCTTTGGCTCAGAGATAATTATTTAATTAATGTTACCATGAACCTTTTATTGCTTTATAAGCTCCTGCATTTACTCTGGCCCACCTCTGAAATGTTATGTTACCCAGGTGGGAAGAAACACATCCCCAGTAGGCTGGGCTCTGCATACCTGGGCAGGGCAAAAATGAACCCTGTAAGATAACTTCTTTCCTAGGGAGCCAACCATAGGAATTGTTTGGGTAGGAAGGGACCTCAAAGCTCACCTCATTTCACCCTCTGCCATGAGCAGGGACACCTTCCACTAGACCAGGTTGCTCCAAGCCCCATCCAACCCAGGGTGCCTGGGCCCGATCCCCTGGTTCTCCCTTACGTGCCACACTCAAGATGATCTCCTCTGTGACATTCTCCACACTGAAGGACTGTCACACTGACAGCTCTGGGTGTTTCAGAGTGCAAGGATGTCCCTTCTGGAAGATGAACAAGGACTTGTGTCGACCTGAGCTGTGTTGAATTCTGCTGAATTTTGTTGGTGGAGTTGGTTCTGGGTGGAGGGGGTTATCTGTCTGGGATGTTTCCTGTAGGGATGATACAGCCATAGGGCATTTAGGACTCCCTGTGGGGAAAGAATTCCTCTGACAGTGCATTTCCTAGGTTGCCCTGGCCTGGGACAGGCACCAGGTGCCGTGGGAATGCAGGAGAACTTCCCAGAGGTCTGGACACACGGGAGGAAGGCCCCGGTCTGGCAGGGCTGAGCCCCTTCCCTCGGGCAGCAGTGGCTGAGGTCGGGGCTGTGTGTGAGGAGGCTGTCCCTGTGTGTGTGCAGGTGAACGGAGTGTCCCTGCACTGTGCCGAGCACCACGTGGCCGTGGAAGCGCTGCGGGGCTCGGGGAGCTCCGTCTCCATGACAGTGCTGCGGGAGCGGATGGTGGAGCCGGAGAACGCCATCACGGTCACTCCCCTGCGCCCCGAGGACGACTACAGCCCCCGGGAGCGGCGGGGGGGGCTGCGCTTCCCCGAGCGTCCCGAGGCAGCACCTGCCACCGAGAGATTCTCCACCTGCCTCATGCGCAATGAAAAGGGCCTTGGCTTCAGCATTGCTGGCGGCAAGGGCTCCACTCCCTACCGGGCTGGGGACACGGTCAGTCCTGATCCCCTGGGATCCCCAAATCTTCCTCATCCCTGGGCATGCAGCAGTGCAGCCTGGCCCTGGGCTGCTGAGCCAGGTGATCTCTGAGACCCAGGTGCTCTTAAGTCAGGGAATCATGGAATTCCAGTATGGTTTGGGTTTAAAGGGACCATAAACTTCTCCTCTTCCATCTCCCTGTCATGGCCAGGGACAGATTCCACTATCCCAGGTTGCTCCAAGCCCTGCCCACCCTGGCCTTGAACACTTTCAGGGATGGGGCAGCCACAGCAATCAGTGCCAGGGCCTCCCCACCCTCACAGGGAAGAATTTCTTCCCAAGATCCCATCTAACCCTGTCCTCTGTCAGTGGGAAGCCATTCCCCCCTATGCTGTCACTCCAGGCTCTTGTCCAAAGTCCCTCTCTCTCTTTTTTATAGAAGGTGGGAGGCTCGGGCTCCCAGTCCCTGCCAGTGACATCTGATCCTGCTGCTCCCCTCTTGGCACAGATTCTAGGCTCTTGGCCACAGCAAGGCTTTACTGCCAGGGGCTCTGGGAGCAGAGGGTTTCTGTGGAGTGGGGAACAAACAGGAAGCATCAGGGCAGGGGAAGGGTCTGTGGAGAGGAGAGGACTGAGACCTGCCTGGTGTCTGGGAACGGGTCTGGAGAACCAGGCTCAGGTGAGGGAAAGCCCAGGTTGCTCTGACCTTCCTGACTGTGCTCCAGGGGATCTTCATCTCCCGGATTGCAGAGGGTGGTGCAGCCCACCGGGATGGGATCCTGCACATCGGAGACCGGGTCATCTCGGTGAGTGTGTGCGCAGGGAAGGGGCTGACTGGGCTCCATGGCCTTGCTTATGCAACGGCTGTTTCTCTGTTACTGGACCTGGATTTTGGGGGCCCTTTTTTCAGCTCCTTAGCCTTCTGGGAGAGCAGTAATTTAAGTAGTTCTACCCTGTCTGGTGGTGGGTGCAGTTACACCTCCCCTTTCCCCAAATGCCTTATGTGAGTGCTTTCCCCAGGAATGGCATGGAGAGAGGGGACATGGCAGCACTGCCCCAGCCTGGTGTCCCTCTAGAGCTTGGGTGGCAGCCCGGGGGACTCTGCCACGGGGAGAGGGGGAGCTTTTTGGGGCACAGTGGGGTAACAGGGTGAGCGTGGGCTGGAGCAGAAGGATATGCCCAAGGGTGCTGTGGAGCAGGTCAGGGGTACCTCAGTGCTTCCCTGCTTCACTTGGAACTCTGGCCTCCGTCTTCCGTCCTGTCCGTGCGGATCTCACTGCTCTCACCTCGTGTCTCTGCCTCCCAGTCCTCGCTCCCCTCCTGCAGGGAGCCCCTCCTGAGCCTCCTGACCCTCTTCCCATGCTCGCATGCTGCCTCTGAGGGAAACCTCCTACATCCTGGTGCTGGTGGTGGGTTTCTGGCCCAGCTGCTGTGGTAAGAGCACGTGTTACCACAGTGCTGGCGTGAGTAAACACTGATACAGCCTCGTCAGTGCTGGCTTCTGTCTGCTCTATCCCTGGGCTGGGGCTGTGTTGTATTTGCTCGGGCACGACATTTAGTAGAGCTTGGGCCTTGGTCTGACACTGGTGTCTTGGCAGGAAGCTTGAACCGGTATAGCATCTCTCCCTCCCTTCTAGTGCTCCCCATTCCCCAGAATCAAGCCCTGACCCTGATTAATGCCAGATAGACTGAAATTTCAGATTTGCTCATGTTTTGATGTTCCATGGTATGGAGGCAGTACTGAGGCCCATCGTTTGGGCTTGGTTTTCTTGACCTGTGGCAAAAAGGAGACACAAAATCTCAGCACAGATTCAAAAGTCAAACCTGTCTCCATTCTGCTTCAGCAGCTCTATTTATATCCATGGGCAGCCTCATAGGAAAAGCAGATCTAATTCACCTAGTAATAGCTTGCAGTGGATTCTTTATAGGATGTATGAGCTCAGGGCTTACAGAGTTCGGACCTCTGCCAGATTCTAACGTGCCTGAGGTGTTGCTGTCGTTAGTGCCAACACCCCCAGGGTCCCCCTGGTGTTACCTATGCTGAGGTGTGTGTGGCCATACAGGTTTGGTGCTGATGAGTGTGGGAACATGTCACCTTTCAGGAGAACACTCACCAGGACTACTCCCAGAACTTCCAAACCTGCTTACCACACTCTTTTGAAACTGCAATTGCCCATTTTTTGTTGGAAAGCTTCCAAGATGCCATGATTTTGGGGATGTGGGTGCAGGTTGCCTTACCTTCATGGGCAAGGGGAGGGGACCCTCGCTGGGCATGGGGCTCATGGGACCTGCAGGCAGGGCCCGTTTCCAAAGCTGTGGTCTCCTGGTCATGCTCAGCTCTCACTTTGCCAAAGAATTCTGTTTTCTTAAGAAAATAAATACAGCACAGCTTCCTTCTCTTCCCCTGTGCTCTAAATCCTCCTGGACTTCTCAGGAGAAGAACTGGGATTGCTCCTTTGACTTTCTTAAGGGAGCTTTGAGCACATGGATTGAAGAGCCCAGCCTAGGTTTCCCCTCTGAGTTAACACCCCTCAACACTCCCCAGTGACTGTCACTCACTCCCCAGCTTCCCTGTATTCTTTTGTGTCTTGAGAGTCATTTTGGTGGGGGAAGACAGCAGACAGGGACCTGCTGGGGGGATTGCTGCAGAGTTGGAGTTGTGGGATGGGAATCTAGCAGGGAGGGTGCAGGACTGGGAGCAGTTGCTAAGGGCAGCTGATTTTTTTGGGATGGGACTGGGAAGAAAACTGATTGTGGGGAGATTTAGGATAGTGAGGTCCTAATGAGGCAGTGTCACCCCTTAGAGATTTGCCAGAATAATATAATTCCTTGGCACACAGAGAAACATGTGGAGCAGGGAAAGGACAGACACTGTCCCTTCCCCATGGCACTTGGAGAGCCATGGCTGCATGGCTGGCCTTGCTCTCTAGCTAGATAAAGGCCACGGAAAATTAGCTGCCCAAAAGCTGGGTAGCCACCAAGATTGCCAGGTAGTGGAGAATTACTGGGTTAAATTCACCAAGGGCTCCTACATTTGATAGACCTTTGCCTCCAGGAGTCCTGTGCCCTGGTCCCTGCTCCAGGGATGCACCGCTGTGCCCTTCTGGTCTGACCCCATCTGACCACTCTCATCCTGTCAGGGGCAGGAAAATTGCAGAGGGGGTGTGAGAAAGGATAGTGGGTCATGCTGTGGCAGGTCTGTGTGTGCAGTATCATCATGGTGTCGCAGGGTCAGGGCAAGGCTTAGGTTGGAAGGGACCTTAAAGATCATCTTGTTCACACTCGATGAGTGTGTCTGGCCTTGATCTGCCAATGGAACAAAAAAGCCAAGTCTCTCCTGCATGTTGCCTTTGCTAACCATCACAGGACTCAAGGAATCCTCCCTTCCCAGTCCCCTGGACACATGGCTGCTGCTTTCCCTGCTCCCAGGTGCAGCCATCAGCAGGGATAAGTGCAGACTCCAAAAGTGGAACACACTGCAGACACAGCCAGTCCCAGATCACAGAGTCAAGATGGGGGCAGTACCTTTACAGGACACCTGAGCACAAGTAGTCCTCACAGGGCAGGAACAACAGCCAGCTTCTCCCTGGTCTTGCTCTCTGGCTCATCAGGATTCAGCTCGCTGGTGGAACCATGCACATGTTCTGCCTCACCCACTTGAGTAAATACTCATGTCTGCAGGTCTCCAGCCTCTGCCCCAAAGAGCAAAGTCTTCCAGGCTCTTTGGTCAGACCCCAGGCCTTTCATCCAGTTTCTGGACCACCTCTTGAGTCTTCCCATGTTTTGGATTCCTACTTTCTGGCTAGTCCAACTTGAATTTTACCAGTAACTCACACATGTACCCAGAACCCAGTGAACTGGCAGAGCAAGTACAGAATGTGGGGAAAAGGCAGAGCAGATGTGGACTCAGGCCCAGGGCTTGGCCAGACCAGCACTGACCAGCGGCCTCTTGTTCTCCCTTATATTTCCCCATGCTTGTTCCTCACCTCCAGTCCTCTTTCTGTTCTGCTAAATATCCTATAATAAATGCTGCATATTCCCACAACACCTCCTTCAAGTGTCCTGCAGCCACTTGGCCCTTTCCTACAAGAGATGTGCTGAGTCAACCCCTTGTAATCTCCAGTTTCTTCTGTGAATCAGTTGCCAGGTTTGGTCGCACTTCTCTAATGTGGGTGATTCCTTTGGGTGATCCCTTTTGGTGATTGCTTTAAGGATCCATCCGAGTCTGAGCCGTGTGTCTGTTACCTGCATTCCGTTAAGGGCTGTGCACCTGTGTGGTTAATTTATTACCTTTCCTGCTTGATACCTAATCCTGTGCTCAGCAGCCATTACCCAGGTCCCTTTCATCCTTCCTGCAAGCACGTGCCAACTGCTGCTTGACATCCTTCTGGTTCATGCCAGAGGTGTCCCTCTGGGGACAGTCCTCTCCGCAGAGGGGACACTGTGGAGTTCCCAGGACAGTACAGGGCCACTTGTGCTTCTCCTTCCCTGTCCTGAGGCGAGCAGTACCCACAGCTATGGATGGGACGGGGCAAGCCAAGTGAGAGCTGGGGATATCATGGGAATCTGGACAAAGCCCTGTCAGCTTAGTCCAGAAACTGCTCTCTGGGAAGGAGCTGGGGAGTAACAATAACATTTGTGCAAACCAGGCAGTGGGGAGTTGGGCTACAAAGCCCAGTTGCTGTAACTGTTACAGTCATGTTGTTATTTCATGAGCTGATCAAACCCCACCTTGGCAGCTGCTATTTTCATGTCCTCATTGGTCATTTGGGAAAGCTTTTCCAGAACCTAATGACTAGAAACCTTTTAGTTTTCAGCTTCAACTTTTTCCTGTCCAGTTGTGTTGTTTTGGCTATGTTCTCATCTTGGCTCTCCTCGTGTTTCTGCTCCTTGTACATCCATGGAGAACAGCCATGTCCTTTGAGTTTCTAGGGAGGCTGTTTTAAATCTTAATTTTATAGGAAAGGCTCTCTGTTCTTTTAAATCTCTCTGTACCTGGGATCATTTTTAATGCCTTAAAGCTGGCATCTTCCCTGAACTGCCATGACCTTGCTCAGCATGGGCAGCCAGTGGCCCAGTGACAGGTCCTGTCACCCATCAAATTTTGCCTTCAATGTCTGTGGCTGGGCTTTGGATGACTAATAAGGGCAGGTGGCAAGGCAGCAGGTGCTTCAGCACAGCTTCTGTTGTGGCGTTGCTGTTTTTGCTTCTCCTGTGTTGAGACGCTTGGTTGCAGGACTTAGAACATCGCCCCTGGCCTGCGTGGTCCCCTTGAGCACCATGTCAGCGGTGCTGCAGGGCACCAGGTGTGCAGGGAACGTGGGAAAGGGGCAGGAAGGTTGTCTAGGAAGGGGATGGGGATCAGGTGGGAATGAGCAAGTGCCTGTGTCCCTTTGCCAGGTCAGAGGGAGCTGGGAGAGTTACCAGGTGCTTTGGGGCACAGAGCTTTGAGCGGGGGCCACGTGCCCGCAGGACAGGGCTCTCCAGGGGCTTGGCTGAGCGCCGGAACGCCGGGAAGCGGCAGGGTGCCGGTCTGACGCCGAGTTTGCGGGTTGTTCTAGATCAATGGGGTAGACATGACAGAAGCCAGGCATGATCAGGCCGTAGCGCTGCTTACCGCGGCCTCCCCCACCATCGTGCTGCTGGTAGAGAGAGAGGGCGCGGAGCTGCCCGGCGAGGGAGACTCGCCCGGCGC